>JAPYZC010004915.1:0-10005 GCA_030522665.1 Ichneumoninae sp. A BG-2022a | reverse complement strand
AAAAAAAATGTCCGATGCAATTTGACGAATAGTAATGTATGCCAAAGACGAAAAAAATCGTGTCACACTTTCTATTTATTTAGATTTAAAAAGTTACATCGCATTGCATTATTTAAACGATTTGCACCTTTGTGCAAAAGGCAACGGTGAAGAAGCTATCGGCGTATCTAGGCGCGTAGTGCCTTCGCTCTCATGTGCACTGTGAAAAAAATACCCATACACGGCCCTTGAATGTCTAACGTACCATGTTTCCCACACGTTAGTCAATTAGCAATTAAAAAAAAAATTCTTTAATTAAGTATAAATCAATCATTTAATTAATTTATTAAATTTAATTTAATTAATTTAATTTAATTTAATTTAATATATTTACTTCTTTTATTTTGTAATAAAAAAAATGTCCGGTACAATTTGACGAATACTGATTGTATGCCAGAGAAGAAACAAAAATCGTCACACTTTCTTTTTATTTATATTTAAAAAGTTACATTACATTACATTATTCAAACATTTTGCATTCGGAAAAGTGTCAAACAGTTAAAAATGATTTTTATTTTGTGGGACAGAGACCCGACTTGATGAATTCGGTAACATTCGAATGCAATATGTTCTCCCGCAGTGGCGAAGCTCGGCAGACGAAGCCGCGAGTCGTCCTTTCTCCGTTGCGACTATAAATTAGAGAGAAGAAGAGACTGTTCTCGAGGAATCTCGGGCACACACAGTGCGACCTAATTCTTCGAAAGATTCCAGAGCCATCGGAACCTGTAACACGATGCCGTGACGAACAATGAATCAAACGCCGGGAAGCCACGAAGCTTCTTTATGTTGCGTGGGAATGCCTTGCATAATTATGTAAACGTTCCTATCACCGAGAGTTAAAAATACCGCACGTAGTTGAAGCCGCAGTTTCCGGCCTATCCCGCGGAAATTACGTCGAGTATTCATGATTTTTTTTAATCCAACTGGAATAGGAATTCACTCTCGCGTACTTTGTTTATTTACCGATAAACGAGATACACATATAGATAAAACTGGTCTTTTGTTTCCTCGTGGAGGAAGCTATGCGTTATATGTAAAAACAAGGTGCAAAGTAACTTGCACATGGCTTCCTCATTGATTACAATTTTGCGCATAACTTTCCCTATAAGACAGTTCATTGATCGATTTTTGCCTTCTCATAGAGGAAACTTTGCGCAAAATTGTAACAAATGAGGAAGTCATGTGCGAATTACTTAGCACCTTTTTTCGTAAAGTAATTAATTTTTACATCTCACAAAAATGGAACGTTCAAAATTTACCGCAAAATGTATTATAGAAAAGCTACTAAAATTTGCTTCGCAATATTGCTATGTACAATTTGCGTAATTCGTCACTGGGTGGATAATTTTAATATATTCTGCTCCGCTGATTACAAAGCTGCCACCCATTTTACTCATTTTACTCTTCGCATGATATTTGATTAAGAAACTGGTCTCAGGCGTGAAAAAAAGTTTAAAAAAAAATGTCATAATTGCAAAATCCCATAATATTTAAAAGATTAGATCAATTTTCAACAAATTTAATACGAAACATTTTACAGTGTTTGCCCATTCCCGTATCAAATTTAAGCTCGGTACCACCATGTTTACGCGAATTATACAATTTTTAGTCATTTTTCAAAAATATCAAAATCCCATAAAATTTGACCCCTTGGATAGATTTCGACCAAATTCAATACCAAAGGTCTTTGATCAAAGTAGTATATTGATGTGCAGTGATAGGACGATAGCTCTACATTTTCTCAAGTAAGAGTTCTGCAGACATTCCAAGAATTCGAGATCCAGTAAAATCTCCAATTCGGCCTCAATCTTCATAAAAATGGCACCGATTGAAGGACGTGACCATCGTACTAGTGTATCAGTTAACTCTTTGAGCCATACATTTGTGAGTGTCCGATCGCATGAACTTTTTTATTATGTAGATAGATTGTATAATTATTGATAATAACCGTCCCGACATCGAATATACACTGCTCATTCTTGTCCCTCAGTTGTAACAATATATGTATACACACACATATATATAGGGTAGACCGGGGCAAAACGGGGACGCTAAGCAATACAACCTACTACAACGATACCGACAACATAGATCCATTGGTTTTCACACCAAAATTATATTAGCACCGGTTTTGAAAAGACATTTAAAAAAAACTATCTGGGGCAAAATGGAGTACTCTTCGATTTGACTTGCGGCAACTTTTGTTACCTTCATTATTACGCTATCTTGTGATATGACACTTCATTTCCTCATTTTGCCCCGGTTTCCCCTATATATAATCGTAAAGATAAGTGCAAGTATCCCAAGTCGCTTATAGGTTGGGCTCTGTAACAATGAGAGAAAGTTGAACGGTGTCGAACGAAAGGCGTGCCTTCGGCATCGGCTATACCTGTTCGAACAATAGACCAGATCATCTCATATAGCTTCTGGTTCTAGTTCTCCATCTTCACGTACCTCTCACAAAATGAACATAAAAAATGGCAAAGTAATGACTTCCTCATGTTTTACTGTTTTACGCATGGCTCCCTCTATGAGAAATTTTGTTGTTCGATTTTGCCTTCCTCATCGAAGAAGGTGTAATTACAATTCAATTCTCACAATAAAAGAAAATGGTGGCTTCCTCATTTATTACAATTTTGTGCCCAGCTTTCTCTGTGAGAAAGTTCGTTTATCGTTTCTTGGCTTCCTCGGAGAGGAAGATATGCGCAAAATAGTAGTAAATTAGGAAGCCATGTACAAATTACTTTGCACTGTTTTTCATGTTTATGAAAATGACGTTTTCTCTATGAAGCAAAAAAATTATTTTTAAAAACCAATGATGATTTAAATATATTTTTTAATTACCATGTATGACCGAGTGGAACGTGACGGAAATGCAAATTGTGTACCACCGACGCACATAGGAGTAAAGTCCTTCGATGTGCTACGACAGCGGTAGAATTGACAGAGTTGGTAGTCGATACCCATTGCGTCCGTAATATTCAAGAGTGTGGATTATTTTCTTCTTGAAAATATGATAAGGTAAACGTGCCAGTGACCGAACACGTCCCAGTGGCCGCGCAAAGCATGCGTGCAAGAGAGACGCAAATAGGATTTTTCATGCATGTACGGGAACCGCGACTTGGCCCTTAGGTGTGCGGCCACTGGTACTTTTACCTTACGTTATCGTTTTTTTTTTTTACAAATTCATCAAAGAAAAGTTTAATGGTATGACGGAAGAGTTAATACTGTTTTGTGATTATTGCCCAGGTATGGTGCGCAGATATCGAGATAGTACTTGAAATAGAAATGAAAGTTGTTTTCAATCCTAGACTGAAATGAGAGGATTGAGAGATGACATGCCCATATAGCCAACCGTAGCACAGACAAACAAAGGCAATTGCTTGCCATGAAGCTTTGGTGTTCGCTTGCCAACAATATTACAACAATAGTTTTTAAGCACGCGATTGCATGATATTGGTAACAAAAATCCAACAACGGTTGCTATAAGCTGATTTCTTATTATTAACGGATCTGAAAGAGATCGGCGTTATTGCTAACGATAACGAAAGCTTATTTCATGCGATGAATGAGTTCGATAAGGGGTTGAGAATTAATTACGTTACCTCATAATGAGTTATTTTCGAGTTTGTTTGCCTAAGTGTAATGTTTGATTGATAATGAATAACACATTAATTATATTAATAATTATACTTATAATACGCAATAATTAATTTTTGTGTTAGTAAAAGTGAATTAATTCGTCTAAGAACGATGTAAATTATAGCTCAGTGACGAGTGCATGTATGTAACTCGACTCGCCGAAATTAAACCTACATAACTATGAAAATTAATGCCCGTTTTTGAATTTTTAATTTGTTCGGATATGGTGTCAAATTGTGGGTTCGTTTAGTGCGATATATCTTTCTAAAATATGATACACGAACGAACTAGTTTGTAACGATCCTTGGAATGGAATTTTTGTGAGAATCAATGGAGGCACTTAAATTGTATACGAAATCGATTTTTTTTTTAAATTCTACGCGAAACAATCACTCAAGCAAATTAATCTACGTAACGAGACGCAAAGCACCTTGCAACTTGCTGACAATATGTTCGTAAGAATTTCCGGCATTGAATGCTGGCAAAAGCATAGGTAAATGCGGACGCACATGTGTTACATCCAGACCGGCGAATATTGAGTTCGCTCGGAAAGAACCATACGTGAGTGGTCTCTCTTTCGGGTCAAGGCGTTATTCCTTTACCCAGGGACGGAGACTTCGCCGTATTGCCGTAGATTTATAAAGGGAAGACGTGCAGAGGTAGTGAGCCCCTGAGAGAACTTACCCAGATAGAAAAACGTGCCATGAAGCGGGTATCGTACCATTGGTACAGCCACCGTTCCGTCGCTGTGCCGTCATTTTTCTATCTGGGTACAAGCGAACACAGGTTGCATGCAGAAATAAATGTTTAAGTCGGAGATTTTTGAAGTGATACGCACAAAATATATATATTGTATGAAGAAAAAGTTCGATGGTGCACTGGTTTATAAACTTACAGCCAAGTTGCTCGTTTTTACTAGTTATGCTGGACTCTGCCTCGCAGGGCTAGAGATTCGTCGTAGCAGACCCTTGCTCGCTATGTGCAGCGGTGATCGTAGTCGCAGGTTCGATGCCGGTGAAGTAACTGACTTTATTTAGAAATCGCGGTCCTTATATGCTAGTTCTAGATGATTTTATGGCTAAATTGCGTGCGTTGGTGCATTGTCCCTTAATTTTGAAAAGAGGCGAGAATGGGTGTGAGTGAATAGGAATATAGTTTGAACGAGCGTGTGTGAGTGAACGATGCGTTTAGGTAGGAATTTTGTCGACGCGGGGTTAGAGTGGGGCAGATTTTACGTGTGCTTAATGATTTAGATAATGAGAATGCATTAAATGAGAATAATGGGTAGGGTTTTTATGCGTGTGTAATTTAGAAAAGAGAGAGAAGATTTTACGAGTGCGAAAGATTTAGATAATGAGACTGCGTGAGTAAGATTAACGCAGTGTGTGTGTAGGGATTTTTGTGCGTGTGCGTGGTTTAGAAAAGAGAGAGAGAGAAACGCGAGGGTCAGTGCGAGAGAGTTTTACGACTGTGAGGGCTTAGAGTGAGAGAGCGAATGGGTAGAGTGAATGAACCTTGGAGCGTGCGTCAGTGGCACGTGCGGCTGGTCAAACTAATACAGTGGTTAATAATTTTTGTCTACAATTAGGGTTTTGGAAAAAATATAGGTGAGATGTTGCGTGGGAAGTAACACATGCCGCAAGTTTGCCGTCCTCCCTTGCGGACATATGCTGCCCATTTGCTGGCGGGTTGTTGGCAAAATGCTATCTGGGTGGTGCTCTTCTGTGCACGGCGCACCCTAACGGAACATGCCGTAAACGCAAATCGATGGTGTATCACTTATATATTTGGAAAAAGCCAAACCATGGGTAAGACCATGAGAGGTTTGAAAGTCCATATCCATTCCGTCCGTAATGACCCAGATAGAAAAACGTGCCGTTAAACGGAAATTTTACCATTAGTACCGCCACCGCTCCGTCTCCGTGCCGTCATTTTTCTATCTGGGGAATATCAAGTGCGTACTTTATTTTGCTTCCTCATACAGGATTTTCGTGAGTCGTAAAAATAGTCTCATCTTAAATGGAGAACTCAAGTCCATCTTGCCTCACTCTCCCGCATACAACATATAAAATACCACTGAATAACATAAGAGAATAATACACTATTATAGTAGCGCGAGAGTAATACAACTATAGAGCCAAAAGCTCGGGGAACAACCTCGTCGATTATCGTCGTTGGGTATTATTAATCGCTACTCTGATCATAACATTTTAGCGTAGCTACGTAAACGATGGTGCATACATAACATACCTCGAAGAAATGCAGCTGCAGCATTAAACGTCCCGATTACTATTCGACGTTGAATCGCCGTCTGTGTCAAAGCGGATGTCCTTGTACCACTCGCAAATGCTGATGTTTGTTATTAATAATGAAGAGAAAGAGAGATCCGTTATAGGTTCTCAAGCGCGCTGGGCGAAGATAATGCATCAGCGGAGAGGCAGATGCGTCCTTGTCGAGTATCTCGGTGAGCTAGTCGGCTAGGAATTCTTTTAAGACGCTACTCCTCTTGCAGGTTTTCCAGTAAAACATAGGTACAGTAATATACTAAGTATAGTGAAACAAAGTTAAAAATTGTAGTTTGCGATAATAGTACGAAAAGCGGACTTTCGATGAAGGTTGTAAAGTTTTCCGCTCGAGGCGGAAGCGTGTATTACTGTTCACCGTATGAGCTGAGGCGAGTGTTGCCTACTTCCTAACCGCCGCCGCGAGTCCGTTTTTTTGTACAACTATCACATACTACTTTTTCTATGAAATGCACACAAACTCTCCCTTTTTAGGCCTATAGCGTGGTGACAGCGTGCAAAAGAGTGGCTAATGTGTTTTAAAAAATGCGAAAAAGTAACTAGTGTGACTTGCGCATGCAGTTTTTTATCGCACGCTTTACTAAAAAGCCCCTCTTTCGCCTCGCGTTATAGGACTTTGCATGGGCAAAAAAAAAGTTCCTTGGAGTTACACGTCACTTTTTTTTCTACCGCTACAATCAAAGTTTCAATCGATTATTTATTTACTTTTTTATTGTGCGACTGACCTGAGTTACATATCAACTGTAGACGAGTTCCCTTCCAAGCGGAACGAAAAAAAGACAGAGATATGGTTCTCCCTGTGGAAGATATATTTTTAATTTAATCGCGCAACTTAGTTTCCTCGCAAGCAATTAGAATTCGACGAAGGTATTAAATATGCATGAGCGTAATTGTCGCGAGTTTGATAAAACACGCGAACTCTAATTGCTTGGGAGGAAGCTAAGTTCCGCGATTAAATAAAATATATATCTCTCTTTTTTCTTTCTCTCTCTTTTACACATTATTCTACAAAGTATTGCAGTGGGGATTGGTAGAATCATTTTGTTTCTCAATCGTTCGCAGAGCCTTGTAGTGGGGATTGATAAAAGCAAGCATGCCGGTGAGCTTTCGAATCGTCGCTCATAACGTATGTGATGAAAAAAAGGAAGAAATCAAGTTACCTTTTTTAAGTTCCAGAGAAAACTGAAGGGGACCGATGGAGTCATAGATCTTATACTTATAGATTATGGCCGACCGATAAACGTGGTTTAAGATATTACATATTCCTCGCTTATATTTTGATACATACAACCATGGCAATTGGCGATTTCGTCATGGTGTTTGGTTCCATAGGGCTCATGATCGACAATCTCCGCGAAATGGCTCTTATGGCGATGGTAATTACAAAATTGATATCTCTGAGATATTCGACTGTGTTGCCTAAGCTCATGCGTGAAGAACAAGTGAACGAGGAGGACAATTGTAAAAACAATGAGGAAAAGAAAATGTATGCAGCATACATCGACATTGGTTTGGGATTCTCTAAATTGACTTTGGGGATAAATATGCTGGCTAATATTGCGCACTATTTGAAGGCATCACAGGCATTTGTTATATCTGGTAAAAATTGTACGACTTGTGAAAAGGTTTCGTAAAGTTGACGCTAAAAAATGATCAAAAACTATGTTTATATTTTTGTTTTGTTTTTTTTTCCTTTTTGTTTATTTCAACAGAAATTTCTGGCGGTCCACCAGTCTTCGTGTTGCCATATCATACACGTCGTTTCTACAATATCACTGAAGTTCATACCTATTTCTTAGTCTACGCTCATTCTTCTCCTATGATTTATGTATTCGTCTGTTACTCCTTAATCGGATGCTTCTTGGTATCCTTTATATATCACGTGTGCGGTCAACTGTCCGTGTTGTCGCACAGGGTCAGAAATACTACAGTATCTCGCGCGAAGACGAACAATAGTCTGGAATTTGCGTTCCTGAATATCATCCGACAGCATAACAAGCTTATCAAGTGAGTAATATCGGATGAAATTGTTTGTTGATACGAAATAGTACTTTGCGATACTAGTACGGAAAAGCGGATTTTCGACGATGGTTGTTGAAAGTTGTCTGCACGAGCCGGATCGAGAGCTACTTACTTCCCAAACTTCGTCGACAGACCGCTTTTTCGTAAAAGTATCGCATATTACTTTTTGTGACATGCGCACGAAAATTCCCGCTTTTCGTGCCTGTAAAGTGCGTTCGGAAAAATAACTACAGTGCCAGATAAGTGTGCGCGAAAGGTAACTAGAGTGTGAAAAAAGTGTGCGCAAAAGTAACTAGAGAGTGAAAAAAGTGTCCGAAAAGGAATTAGCGTGTGAAAAAAGTGCGCGGAAAACAAACTAGCGTGTAAAATTAGTATCTACAGCATTTTTCGCGCATCCTCTTCTAGAAATCGCCACTTTCGCTACACTTTACAGGCACGACAAGCGGGATTTTTCGTACACGTGTTACAAAAATACTCTTTATTTGACTCGGTGCGTAAAGTGCAGTTTTACGCACGCTTCGCTCGCGTAAAACTCCTCTTTCGCACCTTGTGCAATGAAATTTTGTACGATACTCGTGCGAAAATCGTTTTCTTAACTCGTGTGATTGCAACACTCGCCTTCGACTCGTGCTGCAAACTCACACTCGTCAGAAAAAGTTTTGTCGCACTAGTATCGTAATGTACTATTCCGTCATTGTTTTATCTATATCTGGGACTTGCAAAACTATCAACTCGATATTCAGCCTTGCCCTCTTCATCGAACTCGTTATATGTACGGTAATACAAGCACTTTGCATGTACCAGATTATCGTGGTAAGAATCTCGTGAGTAGTAATTATCGCATTGGACACTACTAAAAAATACTGAACATTTTATTTTTCATTGCTACCCAACAGAATTCTAATTTGGGGAATGCATTCGTACTTTTGTCCTTTCTATTGTACACTACGTCAACGCTACTGGTAATGTGTAACTACTGTGTTGCCGGGGATTGTATCATACGGGAGGTAGGCGAAACCATTCCATGATTACATCCGGAAGGTTATCGATGATAACTTATCACATGTGCGACTTTCTAACCTTCATGAATCAGAGTATGAACTTTCACGACTCATGGTATGAGTGCCAGTGGTACGACATGCCTCCTCGATGCAAACATTCGATCATCATATGCATGATTCGAGCGGAAATTCCCTTGAATCTTACTGGGGGAGGGTTTTTGATATACTCCTTGGAAAGCTTCACTGGCGTAAGTTTCTTTTCTCAATCTGATTTTTATCTGGGTGCTTTTATACTTGGAGTGATTGCGATTTCTTTGTAGATTATTAAATCATCCGTGGCTTATGTTTCGATGCTGCGTCAACTTCTTTAAAATGTCATTGTGCATCCCACTTGTGGCAGACAATACGATATCGTAAAAACACGTGATCATCGTACCATAATCTTAATAATAATTAGTAATTAATAATAAGTCTTAAGGTAAAAAAAAACGGTTATAGCTACATAAATAGGTTTTATTTCACTCGGTGCATAAAGTGCAGTTTTACGCACGCTTCGCGCGCGTAAAACTCCTCTTTCGCACCTTGTGAAATAAAATTTCGTACGATACTCGTGCGATAAACGTTTTATTNTAACTCGTGTGATTGCAACACTCGCCTTCGGCTCGTGCTGCAAACTCACACTCGTCAGAAAAAGTTTTATCGCACTAGTATCGTAATGTACTATTATTCCCGACCACGCTATAAAGTCTACATTCCGTACCTGCGAGGCGGGTAGAAAGTGGCCTTTTATAGACTAGCGGGACGTAATTAACGAAGCGGGCAATAAAGTAGCACTTTATTTCCCGCTGCATTATTTTATGTCCCAAAATAAATATATAATGTTATTAAAAAAGTACCAATATTATAATTTAACTCCATCACCTTAAACGATGGTTGCTCGGACGCTGCGTGCCCTCGCATTAAGAGGGCACGCAGGTTTTCGCTTTTCGCCGTCGCAG
>JAPYZC010004914.1:10000-25997 GCA_030522665.1 Ichneumoninae sp. A BG-2022a | reverse complement strand
GATAAGGACCACGACGAAAGTACCAATATTACCGATTCTGCGAAACCAATGCTGCAGTAACGACACGAGGTATTCGAGTTTCAATACGTCGTGATATTTTTTTTTTTTTGCCGAGAAGATACTTATTATATATTTTGAGAATACTTTTTTTTTTACTAAGGCTACTGAGGAAAAATGGCTTGTCCATTTAATAATTCTTTTGTTTCGTTGATTTTACTATTTTTTGGTGGTGTTGGTCGTGAACAAGAAATGTTTTGGAAAACGTTTTGGAACGTTTCAGAAATGTTTTACAAACATTTTAGGAGAATGTGAAAGATTACACGCCCGCATAAATACGGCAACATTCGTAGAAATATTTCGGTGAAACATGAAATTAAAAATATCTCAAAACATTTTTGCACCATGTTTCTAAAATATTTCGCATGTATTAAAAAAATTGTTTGCTGCCACAGAAAAATATTTTGTTGTCTCTATGTTAACCAGGTAAATCAGTTACGGTAACAAAATTCTTGTTGTCCCAGCAATTTTTTTTTCTCCGTGCAGTAAAAAAAAATAATAACAAAAACAAAGATCACGAGGTAAAAATCGTGCAGTGCATCAATGTCGATGATATCGCGACGCACGTAAATTACGTTATAACTCTGAAGCTCTCGGTATATAAATATGAAATTTCTGCGAGGCTAACAGAAGCTGTGGCAAATTGTGGCAAAAATATTGCGGTGAAACATGAAATTAAAAATACCTCAAAACATTTTTGCACCATGTTTCTAAAATATTTCGCATGTATTAAAAAAATTTTTTTGCTGCCACAGCAAAATATTTTGTTGTCTCTATGTTAACCAGGTAAATCAGTTACGGTAACAAAATTCTTGTTGTCCCAGCAATTTTTTTTTCTCCGTGCAGTAAAAGAAAAATAACAACAAAAATAAAGATCACGAGGTATCGTGCAGTGCATCAATGTCGATGATATCGCGACGCACGTAAATTACGTTATAACTCCGAAGCTCTCGGTATATAAATATGAAATTTCTGCGAGGCTAACAGAAGCTGTGGCAAATTGGTGGGAAAATTAAATGGAGCTGAGGGGGGAGGGGGGAGGGCCCGTGGAAACATAGTCGGCGGCTTGGATGTTGGGCCGGCAAGCGGACGAGCTAATTAGCGTCTTGATTTACTTAATCCCAATTAATGCCTCGGCTACCTGCAACGTGCGCTCGGCGTACTCTCGCGTTACTCCGCGGCCCGGTGTGCATTGGATATAGAGATGTACTCGCCTCGGTCTCGCTCGCTCGTTCGCCCGCATCCGAGCCGCTGCTCCGCCAAGCAAATAACGGATTATGTACGTACTGTTACACGTTAAACCTCGCAAACCCCGAGCAAGAATATTCCATCTCTGCTTCCTCACTCGATTCTCGAGCCACGCTTCCTGTACGTTCATACTCGTACAAAGACTAAAACGATCTAAAAAAAAAAACCAAACCCTCTTCAACCTCCACTTCTCTCAACTTATTTGAGTTATTATATTATTCCGGCTGTTTGTTTCTATTTTATGCAACCGACAGCTGCGAATATACTTTGATAAAAATTGTCATTCCCTCCGTCTCTGACACGAGTTGCAATGTCGCGCTTGCTGTACGTTCATACGCGTACAAAGACTAAAACGATCTAAAAAAAAAAAACCAAACCCTCTTCAACCTCCACTTCTCTCAATTTATTTGAGTTATTATATTATTCCGGCTGTTTGTTTCTATTTTATGCAACCGACAGCTGCGAATATACTTTGATAAAAATTGTCATTCCTTCCGTCTCTGACACGAGTTGCAATGTCGCGCTTGCTGTACGTTCATACTCGTACAAAGACTAAAACGATCTAAAAAAAAAAAACAAACCCTCTTCAACCTCCACTTCTCTCAATTTACTTGAGTTATTATATTATTCCGGCTGTTTGTTTCTATTTTATGCAACCGACAGCTGCGAATATACTTTGATAAAAATTGTCAGTCTAACCATTATACAGCCGAAAAAAACGACAAATATCGAGATAGAAAAATAGTGGTCGGGAAAAAAATTTGACGGAATAATTGACGAATGAAAAATTACTATTATGTAACCCATAAGTTCCCGGCGCATGCGCAGATCGTGAAGTAAATCGCACTTCACAGGGTGCATATAAAGTTCACTTTACCGCACTTGTATCGCACCCAGAAAAATTTATTTGACGGTCACCGTTTATTTGGTTTAAGTGAAATATTTATTTGATTCAAATAAATATTTATTTCATTTAGGTAAAATATTTATTTGATTTACATAAATATTTATTTCATTCGTTGATATTTACTTAATAAAAAAAATATCTATTTAAATCAAATAAATTTTTTTCTGGGTGCGCAAAGTATACTATTCTCTCAATTTCCCTACGAGCTATCGTTTTTTTTACCCTCCCTCATCAATTAAAAAATATCGTTCTATCGCCGGTAGTCCATCGGTGGTTTTGATATTCCCATAGATCAATCTTCGACAATTTTTCGTATTTTTGCATTTACATGGATCGTCAATTAAAAAAAAAAAAAAAAAATTGTCCATTGCAAACGAGATTTGCGTTATTATGCTTGATTCAATTGCGATCTTATTGTCCTATGAGATTTCGCTTAATCTGTACACGTTGCAGCAACACAATCCCCCCCCCCCTCTCCCTGGTGGTAAACTCGGCGTCTCCCTCGTTCTCTTTATAGTCCCTAATTGACAGATGTTATTTGCTCACAGTGCACAGCCGCAATTCCGACAACAGCAATTAGCCCCGGAGCATCCCCTCCGGTGCGCTCTCAGCTTTCTGTATCGAGTAAGCACACACGCGACTCGGCGGCAACTCTCTCTTGTCCTCCCGTCCCACTTCGACGATCTAAATCATTTTTCGTTCGAATCTCCGTCCCCGCGTTTCTCTCCTGATAAAATTTCCTTAACACAGACGGGACTCTGCGAATGTAATTGTTGACACACGAGAGTAAACCAAGAGAGTCCGGAACACGCTCGGAAGAGCTTTCAATCATTTTATAGATCTCGGCAACCGAGCCCTTTGGATCTCTCTCGAGCAAATCAGTGTAATAGAACATCCGAGTCAATTTTAAATTCCATACAGAAAAAAAAACTCCATATAATTTTATCAGTAATGATAATAATTTTTTTTTATTTTTTATTTATTATTTTCAAAACTGTTATATGGAAAAAACTCCATATAATTTTATCAGTAATGATAATCATCTTTTTTATTTTTTATTTTTGAAACTGTTATATGGAAAAAACTCCATATAATTTTATCAGTAATGATAATAATTTTTTTTATTTTTTATTTTTTATTTTTGAAACTGAGACCACAAGGCAAAGGGTTTGACGGATTGTTTGCGAGGATCAAAATGGTATCTCGGCGGTGATTAGGTCCTCTCTAAATGGACCCCCACCCCTGCTTCTTGTTTGCCTTTAATCATTTTTTCCCTGTGCAAAGATCGGCGTAACACAAATCTCATAAATACATTAATTGCAAAAAAGGTTTTGAGGCCCCGCGGCGAGTTAGGCTCGATTTCTCGTAACCGGCTTACTCGAAATTTTCATACCCGCGGGCCACTTTACCACTTACCATTTATCGTCCTTTCGAAGTCATGTTTTTGGGCAGGATAGACAGAAATGGAAAATTCGCCTTTAATATAAAAATTTTGGCACATGTAAAACGCGTTTCTACACCTTAATCAACCAATAAAAAAAAATTACTGTTATAGGGCAGAGAAAAAAAATCTTAGTCAGGGAATCGGGGAATTTGAAAATCGGTCAGGGAAACAGTAAATTGTCGCCAAACCTTCTATAAATTAATAAGAAGTACATAAAAGGGAGCCTTCAAAAAGAAAAATGGGAAGATTTTGAAAAAAAAAAAAATATATATATATATATAGAATTAAACATTAATACAATAACTATGCATTGTCATTTGCATCAATAATTTTTTTTCAAGAAGTCGTTAAAAGTCTGGTCAGGGAAAAGTCAGGGAAAAGTCAGGGAAAAGTCAGGGAAAAGTCAGGGAAAAGTCAGGGAGAAAAGTCAGGGAAAAGTCAGGGAAAAGTCAGGGAAAAGTCAGGGAAAAGTCAGGGAAAAGTCAGGGAAAAGTCAGGGAAAAGTCAGGGAAAAGTCAGGAAAAAGTCAGGGAAAAGCCATCGAATTTTTTTCCGGGGAGAAAACGGCCACCATATTTTACAATTACTATGTTATTACAATACTTTCTCTCCTTACATACCTCATATTTTACAAAAAAAAAGAAAAAGTGAGTACAATGCGTATACGAAATTCCGTAAATTTAGCAAGCGGCGCAGCCCCGACCCGATCAATCCACTTACCGCCTCGGATTCTTATTTTCGACGGTGTTCGCATTATACTCGTTCGTTCGTGTGCAATTCCCGTGGTGTAATCTCTCGCGGAATCAAAGGGAATATTATAGTGCGTACAGCAGTCGAGGCACACACAGCCCTTCTGAATCGACGATTACCGCGAACCGCTAAATCCCTCGGATATCTCTCGCTTCCGCCGACCCCGAGTCTCGTAATTAGCGCGAATTTTCACCGTGCGACTCTGCACGTTTTTATTTGAAATTTTCTGAAAATAGTTTGTCTATTTATTTGTCGTTCCTTCGAGCCAATTATCGGGGAGGATATTCGAATCGCCGCTAATACGAATTATTTATAAATATAGGGTAGAGCGGGGCAAAATGGGGCAACGGGGCAAAACGGGGTTTTTGGGCCAAACTAAATTTCCCAATAATTTTTGGATGCCCAGTTTTGCCACCTTGTCCAATCCAAAAATTATTGGAAAATTTAGTTTTGCCCAAAAACCCCATTTTTCCCCGCTCTCCCATACATTTTTCATTTCGAATAATACTTCAGTTTCCATCGTAATTCGCGGACAATATTCGTCAGAGTCGGGCCCAGTGAATGTTTCATATCGATGTGCCGTAAGAACGGGAGAGCTCTCATCGGCCACTCTCGCTGACTCTCTTATTCTCTCATTCGCTTTATAAAACATTCAAAGTAGCTCCTCCGACCCTCTATCGTCCACCTTTTCTCGTTCCGCACTCAGCAGCCCCGGTGTAATTAGTAGGATCTCTCTCGCGCGAGCGTACTGCATTTTATGCCATTCATTTATCTCACGCAAAAAAAAAAAAAATTTATCTCCCACCGCTCTTCGTACATTTTTCACCGCCTTTGTTTCGTTATTACCGCTCCTCGCGATTGACTGCTTGCCGGGCGACTTGGCCGAGCGGCTTGTAGTAACTGCCTCATTGTCACTATAACTTCGTGTCATACACAGCAAAAAAAGTTTTTACTTTTTATAACTTGTTGTAAACAAAAGTCCACAATTTTTTATTTAGTCATTTTCCGATCGCACCATCTGTCTTCTACTTTCGCAAACAACAGTACCAACTGCAATTTTTAGTAAGGTGGGAAATAAAGGGATAAGTTTTCATATTAAAGTTTCAATAAACGAGCTTGTCACTTATTTAACAAAATTATTTTTACTCACCCAGAAAAATAATTTGTTTGACGACCACCGTTTATTTGGTCTGTGTAAAATATTTATTTGACTTAAATAAATATTTGTATCATTTAAATAAATATTTATTTAAATCAAATAAATATTTTACTTAAAGCAAATAAATGGTGGCCGTGAAATAATTTTTTTTGTGGGTGCTATTTTACGACATCATTTTTGACTCTGTAGTGTCTCCGGATTCGACAGGGTGGCTGACCAGATAAAACGTGGAAATCGTTAAAATATCTGGGTATTAAAAACACGGTTTTTTTTATCCATCAGGGAAATTGCTGCCGATACGGATAGAGATAAAATAAAGCTGTTTTCGTGTAGAACCAAATTTAAAAGTACGATTTCTCTCGAGCAACTATTTTTATCAATGGAAACGAAGCCTCGAAAATTTGCTGCCAAAAAATGTTCAATAAAAAATAAAATGTGAAAATGTTGTGTTTAGTAAAATAAAAATAAAAACTAAATGTACAATTCCTATTTGGTCCAATTTTTTTTAACAAAATAATTTTTTCTTACTAAACACAATACTTAATCACGATTTTCCATCGCTACTTAATATATTCTAAACATATGTTTTTTAATACCGATTAATCTTACGCTTTGCTCTCTGTTCCTTGAATTCTAGTCGGGCAAGAAAATTGCTCAGTCAGGGAAAAGTCAGGGACTTTTTTGTCCCTAACTTTCGCAACGTTTTTCGTCGATAATTGCTTACAACGGTTTCACCCCGGCCTAGAACTTTGACGAATATAACAGCAAAACAACAGCAAAAAAATAAAAAATAAAAATAAAAATAATCCGTTTGACATGAAATGCAGGCGAGTCGGAGAGCTCGGCCGCCCGGGGAATCGCTTGTCAATTAACGTGTTCCGATTGTGCCGGCTTTATGACGATTATCGCTAGCGTTCCCACGCAGCGTCATGTCGATATTTTACCGTCGTTCGTTTGCACATTTCCAGGCGCTGCTCAAATAACGGAAGAAAGGTCGATAACCCTCCGATATGGTTATTTATTCACGAGACAGAACCTTCACTCGTGCAACCGGGACGTGTGTTTACATTAATGTCCGCGTTTCCATCAGGAGTCCAGAATAATCGACGTGATTCGATAAACCATCCAATTATCGTCTTCTGATCTTGTCATTTTTTTTTTTTTTTTTTTTTTTTTTTATAATGGAACGTAAAGAAAAATATCATGAAAAAATGTTGTCAAGAACCTTCGAAGCCCGATGGACGGAAATGTGGAAGGTTAAACGACACGGCGCACGGTGGTCCAGTAATTATTCCGGGAACAAAATTCAGAAATCCGTCTCTGCTTCCCCCACCCCCGCCAACTCCCCCACCCCCACCCTCGTGCCCAGTTATGTTCATAACCAAAGCATATTCCGCCAAACTCTCCCCGTCGACGGACGGTTCAGCGAGAACTTTTTAATTGGCTACCCTTAATTAGTTAACCAGCAGTATCTCCGTAATTATTCTGTTTCTCGGTAGTTCTGTACACGTTTCGCCGTTCCCTCGTTGATTTTCCTTTACCCTCTCGTCCCACATCCACCCTCCTCGAGCTCAATTTTTTTTTTCTCTTTTTTATCTCCATCCCGTGATATTTTTTCTCGTTGGCTTCTAAACGCTTGGCTCTCATGACGTTCTGACTGTTTAAACACTTTTGTTTTATATATCGAAACGTTTCAATATATTTCTTTTTATTTTTAATTGGTAATTTAATTGTTTGTTTAATTTCTTTTTTTTTATTGTTTTACCTATTTCAGTAAAAACGGGACTTTTTTCCGGTACCAAGTCGCGCAATAAAATGTAAGATGTCGAGGAAAATCACTTCCGTTTGCCCGATGAATTTGTAGATTTAAAAAAATGTGGCAGCTATTTATGTGGCGTTTTTTTCTCCTACCCTCTAATACTTTTTATCGTTACGTTCCAAACGCTTCGCCCTCTCGACTTTTGGATTATTTAAACTTTTTTTTTATTCGATAAAATTATTGAATATTATTATTTGAAACAGCAATAATAATAATAATTATTATTGTATAGGTGATTAATTAGACACACGCAGTGGAACTTTCTTTTCTGGTACGAAGTCACACGTGCAATAAATTCCAGATATCGCAGAAAATTGCGACCGTTTTCGCGATTAATTTTAAATCAAATGTGGCAGCTATTTTGTTCCTCTACCCTGTAATACCTTTTATCGTTAGCTTCCGAACGCTTTGCCCTCTCCACTTCCTTATAATTTAAACTTTTTTTTTATTCGATAAAATCATGCAACATTATTATTTGAAATAATAGTAATAATAATAATAATAATTGTATATGTGAGTAATTATAAAGCATATGAAACTTTAGTTTTCTGGAACGAAGTCATACGTGCAATAAATATATAGATATAGCTGAAAATTGTGTCCGTTTGCGCGATGAATTTTAGATCAAAAGTGGCCGCGAGACAATTCTTTTTTTTTCCAATCGTGTCACCGCGCTATCCGCCAAAGTATATGCAAGATCGGGTAGATTCGTCCGAGATAAAAATCGACCGCTCGGCGGTGTGCCTCTGCGGTTTATTTGATTTTTATCGGTGGGGCAACTTCCGCCAGATCGCGTGACGCTAACGACACCGGAACTCGCACTCTCCGCCGAGGAGAAAGAGGAGCAGCGCGGCTCTCCTTGCGGCCGTTCGTCGAGGGGGTTCTCTCGATTGCATTTGAAAATGCACAAGCCCGATGCATGGTATACGGCACTTTGGCGAATTACGATTTCCGTACGGATAGACGTTTGACGCGCGCATCGGTGCCGGGAATTTTTAACGAGGAATAGGCGTCACGTTGGCTTCAACTATATCACACTCACCGTCCGTCGGGAATTGCTCCGAAACGCCCGCACGACAGAGAAAAATTCACAGACTGCCGGTGTCCGATAATTTCATCGATTTTGCATTTTTAATTATCACAGAAATGCTCCATAATCACTCTTTTCCGCAGAAAAAAAAAGTTCAACGAAGGAAGAAAAAAAAATTGCTACGGAGAAAAAGACATCTCGACTGAGGACAAAAATATTTGACGGAAAACACTAATTATTTTCTTAACCGAGGGAGAAAAAAAAATTCTCTACCACTCGAGACTTTTATTAATCGAAGTGATTTTTAAAAGATCAGTTTTTAAATTTGTGCAATTTTTGCACCTGAATAAAGAAATATCTTTTTTTTAAGAGCGGCGGTAAATTGTGACGAGCTCGTTCGAAAATTTTTCTGTTTTCCATTTAGCGATTACAATTTTATTAAAAAAAGATATTTAAAAAAAGTAGCTGTTTCCACCAACTTGTATTAGACAAGTAATGGATTAATAATGCGGGGATTAAAGGGATCATAATTATGTGATTCAAGCGCTGTTCCCGTTTAATTGTAATTCGAATTTTATTATTATTATTATTTTCATTTATTACACCTGAGGCTCTAGGGCTGCGTCCCCTGAGAGCAGACACCAAAATACATAAAAGCAGTACCGGAAATAAACATCTTAATTAGAGTCCTAATCGACCGAATTACAATACCGATAACGTAGTACAAAATAGTAATTATTATTATTAATTATAAAAATTAATAATAATAATTACTATTCATTATTAAAATAGAATAAAAGAAAAGTAAGAATAAAAAATAAAAACTTAGGAGTTAAAAGCTAAAGTGGCTGTATCGACTCCCAATATGATTTAATAGCATTTTCATCCCAATATCTGTTTAATTCCGATAGTAGAATTCGAAATTAAATTGCGACTTTTTTATGAAATGTTTCAGAGAGTGCCAGACAGCTAGGACCGCACGTGTGTTCCATCTGCCAGACGCTGGTCGAGGGTGGTACGCAGAGTCGAGCCCTGTCACGCAGCCAGGCCTCCCAGTACGGTCTCCGAGAGGATCAGGTCCAGTCCGGTGCGAGAGTCTGCAACACCTGCAGATGCAAAGCCGTCCGTGGACGTTACACCGCATGTCCCCTACCGGGATGCCCAAATCTCAACAACGCGAGCTCAAAAACGCGGGTCAAGCGACTGAGAGCACTGCCGCCTAAATGGCTCGATTTACCGCCCGAAATTAGGGACCCGGTTATACAAGAATTTCGTAAGTTCCACTATTCGATATGCGCCCACATAGCACGAAAAATTTTGAAATTATTTCAGAAAAATCTTCAGTCTTGCAAACTTTACGAAATATTTTTAAAATATATGAAAATAATGTTTAGAAATATTCTATCAAAATATTCCAACGAAACGTTTCTTGATAGACCTTTCATTACGTTTGACGCAGGGTTAAGTTTGAAAGAGAAATAAGAGAGAATTCCCGATAAAATAAAAATCTGAACAAATCAGACATATGGAAGGTTCTGAAAAGATCGTGCATAATAATAATTCCAAAATTTTAGTTCCAAATTACTGAAATAAATAATTATGCAAGAAATTACCCGGAAACCTAATTTTTCAGAATTTTATGTAATGTTTGAAAATTACATAAAATCTGCCAAAAATTACAAAAATACAAAATATAAAAAAATATAAAAAAAATACAAAAAAAATTACATCTGAAGTATTACTGAAACATAGTGATAAAATATTTTTATTTCCAATGTTTCACAGAAATATTTTTACGAATGTTCCGTGTTTATGCGGGTGTGTATACGCAATTTGGATTCGTGATGCAATTCACATTTCGCTGAAATTGTTTTTAAAACATGTCCGCGAAACATTTATTAAACATTTCAATGTAAGATTTATGACCGGACGAAAGAATATTGATAAAATATTTTCAATGTTTCACAGAAATATTATCGAAACCTTTAAAAAATATTTCCGTGCTATGCGAGCGATCTCCAGAGTACTCCGTCTAATCGAGCATAGTGGTGATCGATTAATGATTAGACAGAATTTTCGAACAGTATTAATTACTTCATAGCCAATCGACGATAATTTGATTGACTGCGATTATACAAATCCGATCGATCGATTATCTTCGATAGATCTTTATTTAATTGCCATGGAATAACACAATTAGTTGGAGCCAATTTTTAATAACCAAGTTTTTAAAAAGTTTATAATTTTATTTATTTTGTTAAAAATAAATTCTGTAACTCTCGATGTGTTTCCAGAAATACCCAGCAACGCGACGAAATGCTGTTCGGCCTGTTTCAATCGGATATCCCGACGTCTGGCGCCGCATCTCTCGGGAGGCGCGGATCCCTCGGAGGAGAGTCCCGAGTCGTCGGCACGGCAATGGACCGACGAGGAGTTGAAGCAGCTGAGACGAGCGTTGCGCGAGCACGGCACCAACTGGCCAAAAGTCTCCGAGCAGATACCGGGAAAGTCGAATCACCAGTGCAAAAATTATTATCTTACGTATCGAAAGAAGCTCGGCTTGGATCAGGTCGTTGCGGAGTACTATCAGTCGCTGGGCGAGGAGAGAAGGCCTTGCCTCACGGACGAAGAGGAGAGCGGTAGCAGTACGAGTAGCTGCGACGAATTGGCTGTAAGATTATTTTCTTAATTTTTTTTTTCTTTTTTTTTCGTAAAGTAATTTTTTTTAACCCTCGAGGTATAATTAATTATCGGGCTGGAGCAAAATTTTTGTTTCAAAAAATGTATACATATATCCATTTGCTTATGTACGATATGATAGTCCAACTGGACTAGTACACAGTTGATTTTTTTTTACTTATTTAAAGTCTATTGAGCAGAGCTGGGCAAAGAACCAAAAAATATTTCGAGTTCAAAGTATCGCAAGTAGGTCAAGTATTTCTCAAGTACTTTTTCCAAGTACCTGAGTACAAGTTGTGATAGGCGGATAAAAAGGTGGAAAGTAATTTGCACATGGCTTCTTCATGTGTTACAATTTTGCAAATAAAAAATAAGAAATTGAAAAAAATAATACTTATTAAAAAATTTAGACAGATATTCATATATTAAAATAAGAACAGCGCGTCCTCAAAAA
Source organism: Ichneumoninae sp. A BG-2022a (assembly GCA_030522665.1). Lineage (NCBI taxonomy): Eukaryota > Metazoa > Arthropoda > Insecta > Hymenoptera > Ichneumonidae > Ichneumoninae sp. A BG-2022a. Next base: position 14,450 of record JAPYZC010004914.1, on the reverse strand, counting down.
GTACTTGTACTTGGTACTTGGAATCGTAAAAAAAGTAATTGAAGTACCAAACAAGTACAGCCCAGCTTCGCTATTGAGTCGAATATTGTGCATTGATAAATGACGGAACTATGTTTATTTCTATATTTACTATATTTGTGTAAGATTTTATCCCGTGAAAAAAAAATATATATATACATGTACATTTCTTTTCGAAGGTGCATGACTCGAGCGATACGGCGAGTGCCGGAAGTCCGGCGAATACGATATCGAGCAGTACGCCGGTGTCTCTCATCCCAACGGCGGGCGCGACGACGATGAAGGTCGCGTTTCCATCGGACAACGTGTCGGACATAAGAATTTCTCTGGTGCCTCCTCCGACGAGTGGAGTCCCCCAGCAACAACAGCAGCAGCAACAACAGCCAACAACGACCGGAGCCCCGCCGACGTCGAACCGGGAGGACTACGATAGCTCCGCCACGGTACGAAAAATACGTGTCCACAAGTAGATACATACAATTTCAGTTCAGTTTACGTAGATTTCGATGTTGAGATTTTGTAATCTTAGAATGGCTATGATAAAGTAGCAAGTAATTTTTTTTTCATTTGTATTTATTAGTGCGTTATCGCAATTATATGTCGTAAAATGCCTGATGAACGCCTTGTGAACGTCGTAAAGTTGCCTTTTGGAATTAAAAAAAAAAAAATCGATTGATTTTCGAACGCAAATAGTTCGATTTTCAATGTAACGACAATGAATTGGCATGTTTCCGCGCTTCCTTCTAACTCTATCAGCTCGATGGAGCCATCTGATAGAGGTACGCTGATTGTTCCAGGAGACGGCGGACGAAGGTCAGGGTGGCGCGGATGTGGATACTACAAGCGCGAGTGTTACGATGCCAACGACTAGTATAACAAGCACGATAATTCAGCAGCAGCATCAGCAACAGCAACAACAACATAAGCAGCAGCAGCAACAACAACAGCAGCAACAGCAACAACAACAGCAGCAACAGCAGCAACAACACCAACAAGTGCAACAGCAGCACCAACAACAACAACAGCAACAACAACAGCAGCAACAACAACATCAACCACCTCCGCCGCCGCCGCCACCGTTGGATCATTCTCCCCTCACTTCCACAACAAGCACGACCCCTCTGACCGTGAGAGATCTCATGAGCAACGTAATAGAGAAGCAAATGAAGAAAAATCCAAACAGCCCAGCCGGTGCGGGTGGCTCGTCGATATCGGGAAGTTCGGGCACACCAACTATATCCAGTATTCTCAAAACGGATCATCGTAACGACATTACGTTCGTACGCGAGTACAAGCCATCATCGAGTATGCCCTCTACTGCCATGTCCAACAGGGACTCGAATCTCGCGACTCTGTCGGTTGTTTCTGTACCTCATCACAATCATCGTTTATCCTCGAGTCCTCAGCAAATCGGTACGTTCCACTTTTTTTCCTCTATATTCACATAGGTTCTTGCCCATTTACAGAATAAAACGATTACAGAAAAGGCGTCCCTGTCGATTTATTCTACAATTCTGCCACATACTTCGTCTAGTAAAAAAAAATACACAAAGATCTTAATAAATTCATGAATGGTATACAGGGTGTCCCATTTTAATCTGACACCTGATTTATCTCGAAAAATACGGCTCCGATAAAAAATTGAGTTTAATGAAAGTTTTATGGTTCGAAGGGGAACGTTCAAAAACAATTTTTTTTTGTACCACAATTCAAAATGGCAGTGCTAAGATGGCTTACATGTTTTTTTTAAATGGAAACACGACATTTCTTTGTCACTAAAAAATTTGTCGGCTCAAATTAACAACTTTTGTAGGCAAATTTTTTTGATAAAGTCCATAATTTTTGGAGTAGAACACCATTTTTGACGATTTTAGCGTTACGCAGGATGTACCACGAGGAGGTAAAGTCTTTAACATCTCAAGTGTAAGTGTGCGCGCGCGTGTGTGTGTATTGGGTGTGTGTGTGCGTGTGTGCAAGCACACACGCACCACCAAAACCGTTCGACGCCAAACAGATTCGACAAATTTTTTAGTGACAAAGAAATGTCGTGTTTCCATTTAAAAAAAACACGTAAGCCATCTTAGCGCCGCCATTTTGAATTGTGGTAAAAAACAAAATTTTTTTTGAACGTTCTCCTTCGAACCATAAAACTTTCATCAAACTCAATTTTTGATCGGAGCAGTAGTTTTCGAGATAAATCAGGTGTAAGATAAAAATGGGACACCCTGTACAATGAAAAAATGTCAAATGGCAAATAAAAATAAATTTCATACGCACAAGACGATAACAACCTAATATAAAAAAAATACATATGTATATTTTGTTGAGCAGGTCAGATGCAAGCGACGATAACGCCTTGTCCGCCGTCGGTGCCGAATCCCCAGTCGCAGTCGTCGGATCTTTTGCAGAAGGAGGGTCTGGTGGTGATGCCGGTGCAGCAGGCGTTGCGCGAGACCGAGGGTACGCTGGATCTGAGTATAAAGAAGCCGCGACAGCAGCAGGAGTACAATCACGCGCTCCAACCGCCGCACAAGCCGGCGCCGGTGACTCTTTACCGTCCGGAGCCTCCGCCGGGCGCGTACTATCATCCGCATCCGCACGCGGAGCAGGGTCGAGGCGCGAAGAGTCCGCTGGTGTATTCATCGTCGCCGAGGCCGCAGGCGCCGATAACGCCGAAGATGAACAAGGTATCGGCGCCGCCGCCGCCGCACCCGAAGCTCTCGCCGAAGCTGAGCAGCATCGGCACGCCTCACAAGGGTGGCTCGATAACGCACGGAACGCCGGTTCAGCCGTTCACCGTCGAGAAGCGAGTCTACGAGGGCCTCCTGCGCCAAATGACACCGCCCGGCAGCGCGGGTTCCGTCGGCAGCGTGAACGCCCCCGTTCCAAAGGAGACCGGCTCGATAACCCAAGGAACGCCCGTTCCGTCGTTCACCGTCGAGAAGCACGTATTCATGTCGGAGTACCGTCGCCCGGGCATCAGACACTCTCAGGCGACGGGGAGCAACGTCCGCGCCCAGAATCAGAACCAGGGTGTCGTCGTCACACACAGCAACCAGTACAACTCTTATCCAGCCCGTCCACCACCGAGTTACACGATGGAGCAGCAGCTCTCCTCGCGTCAGATAATAATGAACGACTATATAACGAGCCAGCAGATGCACGCGAGGAGTCGGGGCGGCGGCAGCACCGTTGAGAATCCGGTGAAGAGCGAGGCGCCGCCGTCGACGATGTACTACGCGAGCACCCCGCCGCCGCAGTCGCACACGCAGCCCCGCCAGGGTGTCATACAGAGGCACAATCCCCAGAAGCAAATCCACTATCCACCGCCTCCGGCGGGCCTCGAGGCGTTCTCGAGTCTGGTGGACGTGGCGGTTCAGCAGCCGAGTCTCCCTGTGCCCCATCCGCACGGCCACCCCGCGTCGGGCAGCGGCGGTCACGAGGGCCTCGGCAAGACGATGGCCGACAGGCTCCTCGCCGATCGCTACGTCGACAATAATCGGGCCTTTCGGATGCAGGAGCACCGCATAGCGATGCAGCAGCAGGCCGAGCACCACATGGCGGTGGCGCAGCATCGGCAGCATCAGCACCAGCACCCCCATCAGCTGGAGCGCGAGCGCGAGCGCGACATGGCCCACATGCGCGAGGAGGAGCATCGGCTGCGCGAGAAGGAGCTCCATCAGCTCGAGCAGAGAATATCGGTGCAGCAGCATCATCACCAGCGCGAGAAGGAGATGCAGCAGCAGGAGCATCGAATGGTGCAGCAGCGCGAGAAGGAGATGCAGCACGTCGATCATCGGATGTCGGTGCAGCAGAGGGAGAAGGAGATTCAGCACGGCGATCATCGGATGACCGTACATCAGCATCGCGAGAAGGAGATCCAGCACCAGATGGCGGCGGCGGCGCAGCGCGAGAAGGAGCATCAGGAACATCGGATGGCGGTGCAGCAGCAGCGGGAGAAGGAGCTGCAGCAGCAGCAGGCGCAGCAGCAGCAGGAGCACAGACTGGCGGTGCAGCAGCAGCGCGAGAAGGAGATGCAGCAGCAACACGCCGAGCATCGGCTGGCGGTGCAGCAGCAGCGCGAGAGGGACCTCGCTCACATTCACCAGCAGCAGCAGATTCAGCAGCACATCCAGGTGCAGCAGCGCATCGAGGCGGAGAGGCGTCACATGGCGCAGATCTATCGCGATCAGCAGCACCAGCAGCTCGACAGGGACAGCTCGAGGCTAATGGGAAGCGGATTTTCCCAGTCGGCCAGACTTCCGCCGCCGCCGCAGCAACAACAACAGCAGCAGCAACAGCAACAACAACAGCAGCAGCAGCAGCAGCAACAACAGCAACAGCAGCAACAACAACAGCAGCAGCAACAGCAGCAGCTGCCGCAACAGCAGCCACAGCAAACCGGCTCTCGGCAAAGTCAGTCCTCGAATCA
>JAPYZC010004914.1:0-7500 GCA_030522665.1 Ichneumoninae sp. A BG-2022a | reverse complement strand
CTGTAACGCATTCCAGTCGTCGCCCGGTCAGGTCCGATGAGGAAAAAAGTGCACGTATATTGCTGTCTTCTTTTTTTTGTTCCAAAAAGCAACGTCGAACAAGATACACACATCCGCGGGCCCGAACGGTTTCCTCGATCATTCCTTATGATGAACAAATTTTTCGAAACGCGATTTTTTTTTTTCGTACGCGAGTATAGAGAAAGAGCGTTGGCCGCGCAAAGGCTACTACGATTAAAAATAACTAAATAACAAAAGAAAAAATCTTCACGTAGAACCATGAAGGTACTACGTCCTGGATCACTCATTGATTTTCATTGAAGAATATGAAGAGCGCGCGGGCTCTCGCGGCCCGACCGCGGGCAAGAGGCAGCACGATCGCGAGAGACCAGCGAATCGCTGTCACCGCGCTTGAGCCGAGTCCACTGACTGTGGGGCCCCGTCAGTCACCGAAGAGACCATGTTTTTTTTTTTTTTGTATAGATCAGGAATATAATCGTTAAACGATAATACGGCGTTAAAGGTGTGCGTGTTTTTATCTCGAATGCGTTAAGTGAGTACCAGTGTGAGATATACGCCCGCGTACATAACAATAAGGGAGATTCAGAGAGAGAGAGAGAGAGAGAGAAAGAGAGAGCGAGAGAAATGAAACTTTAGAAGAGGTGCGAGTGCGACGAACACGTGTTGGACACCCGTAAAACGTACCGTTTTGTGAAGAAAAAAAAAACAAACCATAAATGATCGTTTACGTCTATTAATCTTTATTTTTTTCCTCATTTTTAAATATTTTTTTTGTGGTAAAGTGGTCGGAGAATTGTAACTTTAAGCACTGTACATAGTACATAGTATTTAGTTTGTAAGACGAGCAAGTAATTATATGATTACTAGTTTACTATAGTATAATAAGAGATCTAGGCTTAGCGTAAAGTACCATAGCTAGCATTTAGAGGGTAGGAACCACGAACTGACTAGGGAACTTCTCCCGAGACTACCTTCTCTTATTCACGAATAAACAAACAATTGAAAGAAAAAAAAATGGAAAAAAAATTGAACAAGAAAAAAAAAACAAAAAATGAGAAAGGAAGAACAAGTTGATTGAATCATCAATGGAATGGATGTGAATTTTATTTAATTTAGCTATGTAAACAAATGTACACTCTGGTTTTTTCGCAGAACACAAACATACGTGCATACATAGTTTTACACGACATACACACACACACATACACACACTCACACGAAATACACAAACTTTTTATACAGCCTAATTTTATATTTGTACGCAACGTGACTTCAATTCATATGGACTTCGCCTCTGACCGTTATCCATGGCTTTTCCTTTCGTTTTTTCTTTTTTATTCAGTTTAAACAATATAATTTCAATTGAAATTAATTAGTGCAATTGGCATGAATTGCAGTATTTAATCGCGAACGGTTTCTTTTTTTTTATTATCCCTCGAACAAAATCTTTTTCAATTGTCACAGATTTTTGTTGTTTTGTTTTTTTTTTTTTTTTTTTTTTTTTTTTTTTTTTTTCTTGTATTTACACACGGTCAACATCTCTTCGGTGCGCGCTGGAATCCTTGATGCTTCTCGGACGGCTTAGGAAACACCTCTTTTTGACATATGACTCATCAACGGAATCATCACGAAAGGACCGATTTCTCTTGTTATTCCCTCCGGATTGTTCTCGTCGATAAGTTCGTTAATGCGTAAAACGAAATGTCTCGCAAAACTCCCCAATGCGGCGTGGGTGCAAGTCCCCTAGTTATCCAAGCGTTCACCTAAAAATAAGAGAACGAATAAATAAATAAAAAATTAAAATTAAATAAATGCAAAAAAACAAAAAAAAAAACAAAAAAAAAAAAAAAAAAAAAAAAAAAAAAAAAAAAAAAAAAAAAAAAAAAAAAAAAAAAACATTAAAAATAAAGAATTACTGAAATAAATTTTAAAAAACTGTCAATGCTTCCAAGAGTAAAAGTGGTGTCTGATTATATCGAGAGAGCGAACGAACGAGAGTGATTAAAACAAAAAACAGAACAAAAGGAAAAAAAAAACGAACTGGAGCGGTCTTCGTTGCTGCGAACGATGCGTTCGTAATTTTTAAGAGGTTTCTTAGCGCCGTAAGAGAGAAACGATCGAGTGTATCGTCCACTGCTAATGCTCCAAATGAAAAAAATAAAAATAAAAATAAATAAAATCTAGACTAGAGTGATGTAATTGTACTGTAACAAAAGTGTACCTATTCGACTAAAGGAAAAAAGGAAGAAAAAAAAAACGAAAAAAAGCCTGGCGAAGGATCGACGACTCGATCGTATAATTCACTGTTCCCCTTCCCCACCTCGATCATCGCGCGATCAATGGCTGAATAAAAGTTGTCGAGGTACTCGTCCTCTCTCTCTCTCCACATAATTTGTATCATAGAAACACCGAAGAGATTGAACGGAAGAACCTGCATAAAAAAATGCTATACGATTACTATCTACAAAGAGAAAAAAGAAAATAAACAAAAAAAATAAAAATAACACTCAAATGATCAATGAAGAACAAAGAGAAAAAAAGATTAATTACAATTAATAGCGAGCGAGCGCATACCACGCCTACAGTAAACATACAGGTGTAGCATACACGATAATATTATTATCAAAAAACAATTCAATGTAAATTGTTATTTTTGTTGAAATAAAAATCACCTCCGTTATGACCGGGCTCTGTTCGCTCTTTCGTATATAGAAGAAGAAACGAAACAATGAGAGAAAGAATCGTTCGGTTCGTCGATACTCACGAGGCTTTGCCGTGACATGCGAATACAGTGACGATTACAAGTTCATGGCTCTGGCTTGAAGCATGCGTTCTCGCGCGGCCTTGAACTGCTCCAGCACATTGTCCAAACTGTTGATGAGAGTCCCAGCGCTGAGTCTCTGGACGGCGTCGCGTCGAAAGCCCCGATTCTTCGTAAATATTTTGCTCTGATGAGCCACGTTGAGATTTATCTTAATCGTTCCGCTGGGAACGACTTTGAGGCGTGTCTTTTCCAGCCTCCTACCCTCGTGTGTCTCGGGAATACCGCAGTACGTGACGTCCTCGATCTCCGCGGTGCCGCCGGTGAAGAAACGCCTCAGCGAGTTTACGAATCCACTGACTGGTCGCCAAGTATGCAACTCGTACGAATGACGTCCGGGCGACGGCGGCAAAGGAACCGACGCGTATCCCTCGATACGATATCTGCGTTTATTAATTGAGTACCTATGTATTAATCACGTTCGTGCGTACAATCATAGATACAGGCATTCCTGCACTGATTCAAAGTATGCCTCTGAATATCTCGCAAATTTCTCTGAGAATCTCCTATATTTTTTTTTTTTAGAAGATTTCATATTTCTTTGAGAATGTCTGAAATTTCTTTGCAAATTTCCTGAAATTTGGCCCAGAGTGTTCGAATTTTCTCTGAATTTTTTTTGAACATCTCGGAAATCTCTGAAATTACCTGGAAAATTTCTCAAATTTGACTAAGATTATCTGAATTTTCTCTGAAATTTTCTTGAAAATCTCTGAAATTTTCTTGAAAATCTCTGAAATTTTCTTGAAAAATCTCTGAAATTTTCTTGAAAATCTCTGAAATTTTCTTGAAAATCTCTGAAATTTTCTTGAAAATCTCTGAAATTTTCTTGAAAATCTCTGAAATTTCTCTGAAAATTTCTCTGAAATTTTGACTCTTCAGAGATCAACATTTTCTCGGTGTCTAAATGTTTCTAATTGATACGAAAGAAAACCCCCAATTACCCCTGCCCACTTCTCATGAAAATTATGAACGTCGTTGATTTTGGCTTCCTATTTTTTTCATATAGAGTAACTATTTTCTGTAAAAAGTTAAATTTTCTCCACATTTTCTCTTATAAATTTTAGAAAGTTTCAGAGAAAGTCCGAGATCTCCATGAAATTCTTCGCACGAGTATGTGTAAGATTTTAGTGAGAACTCGTATATTCTCTGAAATCATCGGTACTCACATTATCAGAGAAATTCAGAAATTGTCGGAAATAAAATTGCACTTTCTCTGAAAAAAATCTATACGTATCACGAGAAGAACCACTCGGTTTGTGACACAATGTGATAACGTCTGATGAACAAAAATTTAGAATTTTTTCAGAAAAGAAACAAAAACAAAAACTAATTTTTTTCCCAACATATTTCGTATGTTGATGCTTATGGTGCGCAAATTGCAGATGTTGTGCAAACTTAGCGCAGACCGTGCCAAAAATTTAGAGAATTTTTAAAAAATTTAGAGAATTTTTAAAAAATTTAGAGTATTTTTAAAAAATTTAGAGTATTTTTCAAAAATTTAGAGTATTTTCAAAAATTTATAGTATTTTTCAAAAATTTAGAGTATTTTTCAAAAATTTAGACTATTTTTCAAAAATTTAGAGTATTTTCAAAAATTTAGAGTATTTTTCAAAAATTTAGGGAAGAATATTGAAAACCATTTGATGAATTTTACAAATGGTCAGAAAAAATAGAAAATTGTCAACCCGTTTGGTCCATCACCTCGTCCAACTGTCGAGCGAGGCGGCCGACACGAGCAGATACGGCCAGGACGGCTGAACCCTCTCGTCGTTGAGGCAATTCAGATCGAAGTCAGCGACGATCTCGGTTACGTAACTGAAGTGCGCGTCTCCTTTCGTCATGCGGCACCGTTGGGTCCTTCCGGAGAGTCGTTCCCTGTCGCGGGTGCTCCAGTGTTTCGGCAGTTCGACATGATACGTGAGAAACAGGGCGTCGTAAGGAAACCCATGAGCGGAAGTCAAATCCATATTGAGAGTAACTCGCAAAACATTGGATGGCGGTAGCGCGATCTCCTCGAAAATTTCAGCTTCTCGGTACGCTCGTTTCTCCTGTATTTCCTGAAAGCAACGAGCGCGTAAGTTACAGCATGGACGCCCCGTTATAGAATTAATTAAAGGCTTGTTCACGTGACGCGAATATCACGAGTCGAACCTCAACACTCGCACGCGAGGATGTAAAAAAAAGAAAAAAAAAAAGATCTTCATTCATCCTATGCATATTCAATGGGAAGATTAATTTTGCTGCGCTGTTAAAGCGGCTTCGAGTAGGAATCCGAGAATAGAGGATGAGTCGCCGAGGAGTTTGATGAAAAGGAAGTCTAAAAACAAAAAAAAAGAAAAACATTTAATAAAACATAAATGATTGAATAAATAAATGAAAAAAAAACAGCTATAATCCTCCAACGAGTAAGGCCTCGCGAGATTGCAACTTGGATAATTCGCCGGGAGTCTCGTAATTGGACAATTGTGAAAGTGTATTTTGCCACCGGTGTGGTATAACACATGTGTTCCGAGTAGAGCTCGAGGAAGCCAGTAGTGACTGTGTATAAACATATATATATATATATAAAATGGACGTCGGTGTGGGTGAATGTTTGAATCTGACATTCATTGGAACCACTGGGAATCAGTTGTTTCCCGACCGCCGACTGGTCAAGTCGTGTCCAGCGTCGAGTCAACTGCATACATATATATATACGTACAAGCGCGGAGGCTCGCGGGTATTTTTTTTACACACGCTTTCGGGCGCGCTACGGACGGATTCTCAGTTCTTTCCATCCGCGTCTATCTATTTGTCTCCGCGATTAGACACTGCATGCCTTGTAGCGTGTGTCACGCGCCGCAATAATTTCGTCATTGATTTATCGTCGTATAAAAAAGCCCCCCGAAGGAAAGTCTCGTAGGTGTGCGGTGCACACGCAGCGCTCGGGCAACTTGGCGGCATTGATAAATTCTAACGATCGTCGAGTGAGCCGTGCGATGCGCGACGGCGAGGTGGGAAATTCACAATAATCGCGATCGCTCGTCGCGAACAAGCCCGTCGGTTCCGAACCTCGCAAACGAAGATGAATACTTTTGGTGTTCACAAGATGATGCGACAGATATCAGAGGTTTCGTACGTGGGGTACGTAAATTTTTAACAATTTTTATTTTTCTTATTTACATTGTTTTTTTTTTTATTTCCCGGAGTTTCGGGAGATCGAAATGCGGATGTTGTCGCGTCGAGACGATCGATTGCTTCTTGCTCCTATCGCCTCGGTTATCTGGAGTCCAACAAAGCCAATAGGTGGAGAAGATACGCGTTAGATAATAGTAAACATCCTTGCGCGTGAAGTGTGCAGCGAACGAGATATCGAACAAGGGAATGACTCAGCAACGAACCAAAAAAAAAATCGATCGATAGGATATTAAAAAAAAAAAAAAAAAAAACTTACTCGACGAAGAAATTCTTTTTGCCGCTGGACGTCCTCGTCGGTCGGTTGCTCGGAGGCGTGTTCGATCCAGTAGTCGTAACCCATGCCCAAAGCCTCGAGGCTGTAACAATCGTCGTTCGTGAAATCCGGATCGATCGTCAGAGTTCCGGCGACTTTGTCGTAGGTGACTGTGCATAGAAGAATTTCGGCGGCCGACGACGAGCCGAGCGGCTCGTCCTTCGACGACAGATCGGCGAGAATGTGCATGGAGGTTCGCTCTCTGTACAAGCGATGACTCGATCGGACGCGAGCGTCCGACGGCCGCTCGTCGACGACGCGCTTGTTGTAACGCTCTGAGAATGGTTTTCGATTTTGCACGGTTGGCAACGCATCGTCGTTTCTCGTCGCCAGAGGGGACCTGTAGCTTCCGGTCAGGGGGCACGCGTTGCGTCGGTAATGGTCGTCCTGAGTGTAACAGAACAGTCGGGATCCTCGGCCGTCGCTCTCGACGAGAATCTCGCGATAAATCTTCTGCGCGTCGGTAACGGAATTTTTCTCGTCCCTGTAGTGCGCCGCCTCGAAGGGACTGAAGACTTTCGTCTGCCACGTGAAAACGCGCTCCTCCGCCTGCAAAAAGTTCGTGTCTCGCGTCTCGCCCTCGGCGTCGAAGAGCTCGGCCAGCAGCGACTTCTGCTGAACGATTTTCACTCTGGAACAATAAACGATCTCTGGGTAAACGTGATTCAGCGACGTACGCGCGGATCGCTGCATGGCCCGGAGCTCCTCCGTATCTCGTTGCCAGATGGCTCCCGGACTGTTCGAAGTTAATCAAAGCGTAAATATTTAATATTTCCCTTTTACGAAACTCCGAGCTTATATACCGGCGGAGTATCGTCTCCGGCGCAGGTTATTTTCGTGTCGGCCGGCACATCAGTTCGCCAAAAGTAAAGAAAAACTATTCTTTATTTTTTTGTACTATGTAAGGCAAACGGCCCGGTTTGTGACACTTTTAAAGCAGCGGTGAGGGTTTTCTATTGAACCCTTCGCGGTTAGTGAAACGTACTTTTGTAACGCATGCACGAAAAGTGCCAGGTTATTCATGGGCCGGCCGTGACAGAAGATGGCGCTTTTCGAGAAGGCGTATCGTAAATACGATAACCGTGTCGAAAATACCGATAACCGTATCGAAAATACTGTGCGCGCATGCGCACATCGGTTCTATTTTCCTTCGTGTCACGGCCGGCCA
>JAPYZC010004913.1:0-10281 GCA_030522665.1 Ichneumoninae sp. A BG-2022a | reverse complement strand
AATCGTTTTTCCATTGCAAATTTTTTTTTCAACGCGAAATCATATTTTTATTTAACGTCAAATCGTTTTTCCATTTCAATTTTTTTTTTCAACGCGAAATCATATTTTTCTTAACATCAAATCTTTTTCATTTCATATATTTTTTTTTTTCAACGTGAGATGCGTATCGTTAAAGACACACAACATTGCATTCGTTACGCACCGTACGCGTTCTATTTTCCGCATGAACGTTCGTCGGGGTGTTCGCGCTCGGCCCCGTGACTTTAATCGGAGCGCTACCGGGGGAGAAGACACGAGCGGGGCTTCGGGAAGCCTCGCAGCTTGTATATACATCGCCCATATATCCTGCGCGGTGAAATCCAATTTCGTGGATTTTTTTTTGTATTTTATTTTTTTGCCACCTTATTTTACCAGCAAAAAATTTAAAAAAAAAATATAAAAATTGGAATGATCGGAAAGACGTCCCGGACGTCGCACATCCTAACACCCCGCAACGTATCAACGACCGAGTCTTGTATTATTCTCGAATAAATGCCGGTTCTCATCGGGGATGTGTTTTTCTCTCGGGCCAGGCATTTAAGTTGGTTCGTTGCGCTGCGAGAGGCGCTCTTAAGATCGCTATCTCCAGGATTGGCTCTGCCAGTGGTGGGGCGGGGCGTGCGTCGTTCTTTTTTTTTTTTTTTTTTTTTTTAAAGCCGCGATAGTTTTCCCCATCCGAGACGTAGGACGGACTTTATCGCTGTCGGAGGACGATAAGGCCGTCGGTCCGATCGCCCGGTGCTATTTTTGTAAGGCAGGCTGATTGGTTTTGCTAAACGAAATAACGAAGATCGTTTGTTGCGATCGTTTACGATTTGTGTATATCATATCGAATTACGAGGGCTGCGTGGAACGTTTTAAGCGATTTCCGTATATTTATTTATTTGTGTGTTCACGGGCGAAAGCCATTTAAAGGGCGGTATTGATATATCGGTTAAACAGACCATAATAATAATAGTATTATTTATAAGAAATTTATGAGAAATTGTAAATTACTGCGTCACAAAGCAGTTCACACTTGTACACAAAATTTCATGACCCCGAAGATTTCTGCATCTTTTTATCGGTGAAACCGATTTCAAAATGCCCGGGGACTTTATTTGTCCGCGAATCTATTCCGTGAATACGAATTTATTTTGATTTTAGGGACGTTGTTAACTGTACTTTTTTACTGAAAATAAACGCATTCGGAGAATTGATTCGCGAACAAAAAAATCCTTAGGCGCTCTAAAATCAGTCACACCGATAAAAAGGAATCGTTAAAAAACGAAGTAAACGAATTTAAAAAATGTGTTACTTTACGAATGTGTGTAGCGAATAAAAAATTGTGTTCATTTAAAAATAAAAAACCAACCAACAAAAAAAGTCCTGTGATAATTTCGCATTGCAATAAAGGTCAAAAGTAAAATTAGAGTAAATTGACTGGTTGTTCATGTTCGAATTTTTTTTTTTTTAAGTTGGTTGCACCCATGAAAAGACATGGTTAATGGATAATGCATCAAAATTTGCAGATGCAGAAATCTTCAGGGTCATAATATATATATATAAAAAAAATAGCAAATCAGAATATAACACTAAAAAATAAAGCTTACTATACGCGATATACGATCTTAAGTATATAAAATCCTGTTTACAGAAATCGTAATTTTTTTTTTATTTTTGCAGCCAACCTCGAGGAGACGCTGGACCTCTCGTTGTCGCTTCAGGACTATCATCTCCAGGAAGTGACGCTCTACGCGAAGCAGGGAAGGAGCATCGGAGCGGCGCTCAGTTCCCAGGACATAATGGCGCTCCAGAGGCAGGAGGAGCGAAGAAGACAGCAGGCGAAACAGAGCGTTTTCGGTTTTATGTTCAGAAAGTCGAAGGAGAGTTCGCTGAGCATCGACAGTCTCGGCGGCCGAAGCGTGTCGCCGGCGAGAAGCGACGAGACCGGAAGAAGCGTGAGTCCTCTGGCGCCGCCTGCGAGGCCTCAGCGAAAGAGAAGACCAGCGCCGAAGCCTCCGGTTCAAACTTCCGTGTCGGTCGGCGACGACAGCAACGTCGACGGATCGAAGGACAAGCTCGTCATCAGTCACAGTCGGAACAGCAGCGACAGCTCGGGCTATCACGAGGCCTCGGTTCTCAGCGACAATCCCGACTCCGGAGCCAGAATGCCCGAGACACTTCCGCGAAGAAGCAAACCACCCTGCTCCAAATCCGAGACGTCGAGGAAACTCGCGCAAACTTCGGAGTCCAGCAAGAGCCTGGGCAACCTCGCCATGGCCTCGGGCGGACTCAGTCATGGAATCAGCAGCACCTCGATAAGCTCGACGGGTCAGTAAAAAAAGGAGAATTTTATTGGCTCGTTTGAGATCACGGTGTCTAGCGGGCTACCTGAAAACCCTTCGGGCCTAATATTTTGTAAAGTGACCTTAAAAGTACAGTCTTTTTACCGTCATTTTTTTTTTCGCAACAAATGGTGACGATAGTTTCTCGAAAATTTACTGTAAAAAGTGATAAAGTCGTCAATCTAGATGTAAAATTACCAGCGACCATTTTTTTATTGTAAATTTGCCGCAGTTTCTTGTAGAAAAGTCGCTATTTGAAATTTGTATAGTTTGTCTTTTTGAGGCCATGTCCCAAAAAGACAAATTTTTCGAAATATTCAAAAACATCAAGATTCCATAAAATCCGATCACTTGGATAGATTGCGGCCAAATTCAATACCAAAGGTCTTCGAGCTTAGTATTACATTTGTATTCAATTTTAAGACGATAGCTCAACATTTTTGCAAGTTAGAGTTTACCAAACTCTTTTGGCAAATATTTTAAAAAATTCCGAATTAAAAAGTACCTTGATTTTTATTTTCGCATCTGCTGCTTCAAGATCACGGTGTCTAGCGGCCTCCCTGAAATCCCTTCGGGCCTAATATTTTGTAAACTGACCCTAAAAATGCAGTCTTTTTACCGTAATTTTTTTTCACAACAAATGGTGACGAAAGTTTCTCGAAAATTTACTGTAAAAAGTCATAACAAGTCATCAACCTAGATGTAAAATTACCAGCGACCATTTTTTTCAATTGTAAACTTAGCGCAGTTTGTTGTAGAAACATCGCTATGTGAAATTTATATAAGTCGTCTTTTTGAGGCCATGTCCTAAAAAGACAAATTTTTCGAAATATTAAAAACATCAAAATTCCATAAAATCCGATCACTTGGATAGATTGCGGCCAAATTCAATACCAAAGGTCTTCGGTCTTAGTATTACATTTGTATTAAATTTTAAGACGATAGCTCAACATTTACGCAAGTTGGAGTTTACTAAACCCCTTTTGCGAAAATTTCAAAAAATTCCGAATTAAAAAGTACCTTAATTTTTATTTTCGCACCAAGTACTAAAACACCGTGATCAAACCAGACCATAAAATAACTCATCGACACTTCGTCGTTGCGATTTTAATGCATGAATTTCTGTTTTATTTCCTTCCGTTGCTACCAGATTCGAATTCAAGTGAGTCGAACCGATAGTCACCTAAAAAGCAAAAAAAATAAAATAAAAAAAAATTCTCAAAAAATGTGATCATCAAATAAATGTCTCTTCTAATTTTCGCAGGTATAAGAAAGAAGAGAGCTGCGCCTCCACCGCCGATAGCGAGACCGCTCTCGTCGGCGATATCGACCCAGGCGCTCGAGCGCATAGTCGACTCCGAGGAATCTCTGACCTCGGACATCGACATCTCAAAATCCCCGTCGGACATCGCGGCCTCCTCGAAGGCGAACTCCGACATCGGTGTGAGTTCGAAGGCAAACTCCGACATCGGCGTGCATTCCTTCGGCTCGAAGCAGTCCTCCGAGATCGGCTACAAAATCGATTCGGAGTTCAGAGCGGCTCTGGCGGGTCACGAGGAGAAGATCTGCGAGTCGGAGCGGCGATCGGCGCCGGAACCACCGGCAGCGAGATTCAAGCCGTCCCTCGAGATCGCGGCGCGTGCTCCGAAGTCGGAGCCGACGATCGCGTCGTCCCTGGACGAGCCCGACAGAGTAGAATCCGCTAGAGTAGTTAAGAAAGGTAAGCTAGCGCGTAGCCCGAGCAGCATAGAAAATAATTTCCCCTCGTACAGTTTTGTATCGCAGAGCAGCCTCGAGAACGTGCTGGAATTGGGTGAGGCGACGGATCGCGGAAGGGAAGAGCCGCAGCAGGGTAAACAAGGAAGCTCGAGAAGTGCTCGGAGCGTGGCCGATCGGAGCCCGCTTAATTGTCCGAGATCCAAATCGAATTCCGAGCTTACGGTGTCGAGGCACGTAATCGGATCTCGCGGCCACACGGCGGGAACGGAAGTTTCGAGGAAATTACAAAAGTCAAACAGTCTCGTCTCTCGAGGAAGCTGCAGGAGGTCCGCCTCGAAAACCGCGAGTCTGAACGACGCCGAGGAATCGTCGCTTCGAGCCATCGGCGAGAATTCCACGGGTCGTCGCGGTCGCACCGAGGACCGGCTGACCGTGAGGCGCCTGGAGAAGATACCCACGATAGCCGATCTGGGGAGGATCGAGTACGATGCGGATGTCATGCCGTGCTGCGGAATTCTCGAGAGCAGATTCAGTCCCAGCAAGCCTCACTGCGACAATTACATATGCGACGACAGATGCAAAACGAGAATGCTGCAGCACAGCTTGAGCTTTCAGAATCGGACGACGCTGAAGGAGACGAAGATCGTCAGCAGCTTCGAGGGCCCCAAAGGACTCTCGACCTCGCGCAGTTTCGGCTCGAGAATCGACAATCGCGAACGAAACGATCGAAACGCTTTGCCGAGGCTCGGCGATTTGAGAACCATGAATTATTACGATGAGCCGATAATCTCGAGTTATCGGTTTGATGAATCCTTTGGTGATGGAATTGAGGACGATTGTCGCGACGATGGCGTCGAGGCGACGCCGCCTCCTCTGAGCACTCTGCAGATCTTCGCTATCTCCACGAAGCCGATCGACATTCAGGTGTCCCCGGCCGACGAGCCCGTGCCGAACGACATCGACAAACTGCCCTCGCTGCCGATACTCAGCCGGTCCGGCTCCAAAACGGGTTTCGAGAAGAAGCTCAGCATACTCGAACCACCGCCACCCGGTCTGGTCAGCAGGCAGGAATCGAACGAGAATTGGAATCAGTTCTTGATTCAGCTCAATTCCATACTCGAGAGCAGGACCGGTGAATTCGTTTGAGGCGGCCACCGGCTCTTTACGACTTTATTCGACCTGTTTCCGAGAGACGACTCGCTTCACCCAATTCCGACGCTCGAGGTCTTGCTCTCGGTAAATTCGATACGCTGGTCAAGATTGTTTTTTTTTTATTTAGATAATTTTATTCGTTGAGACTGAGTTCTGCTTTTTATCTTATTTTTATAAGATTTGTTTTTTATACTGTTTATATAATTTTCATATTATATTTAATGACCATGAAGATATCTGCACGACCTGAAAATTCATCTTTGGCGAGTCTCTGGCGATGCTCGGCTTTGGAAAGAAAACAAAATTGTGCACTTGTGGAATTTAATTCTCCGCGTGAAGTTTGCCGAGCGAAGTTTGAGCGGTGCATACAGCGGTTGTAACTGGATGAAATTTTGGCTCGTGCAAATATCTTCAGGGTCATATTTGTCAATTTTCTGTTATACTGTTTTTATACTTTGCTCGGTCGGAACGCATCGGACCTTCGCACTGTGTCGCACGCTCTTTCGCCTCTCGCGACTCGTCGAGTATGTTGCACGACTGTTGACTCGTTTTATTACGAACTGATCCCACCCATTTGCACTGAGAAAAATAACACGCTAAAATCAATTGAATCTTTTTTTCTGCGATAGTTGCTACCCAGTATTTTATTTCGTACGGGGACACGATTCTTCAAAGTAAAATTGAATTTACCGATTTAAGAGAAATTTCGGTTCGATTGTCAATGTTCAATTATATTTTTTCTCCCATAGTTGCTAAGACAATATTTAATTCGTATGAGATTTATGGAAGTAAATTTGAATTTGTCGGTTCGAGCCAAATTACGGTTCGAGTGAAAATTTTCATTGATTTTTTTCTGCGATCGAAGTAGAATTGAATTTATCGATTCGACCGAAATTGCAGTACGATAAAAAAAATTTCAAATCCCATTCGGCTAAATTATAATTCCTCGCAAGAAAGTTCATTATTTTTCTCAGTGCAACGATTAATTTTCCTCACTAACATAGTACGGTGGTGGTTATTGCAATTTTTTCTTTTTGTTTATTAATCACCTACAGAAGCTGGTCCGCCGATTCCCAAACCCCGTAGTATCGCCGCTAGTCCAGTAGTCGGAGCTTGCGAGCCGTCTTTCCCCGTAGCGCCTCGACGTAGACTCCTCGAGCCAACGGTCGACGATCCAAAATTTTTCATATCGAGTGAAATCGATCATTCGATCACTCGACCCGAAAGAAACGAAAAATTGGATCCGAAGAAAAAACCGGAAAACAACGATTCGTCGATCTCCGCCGATGTCGAGCCGCGAGAAAAGCGCGTGCCACTTCGTCGCCAATTAACCGACGACCAAAGCACGATCCGGACGGCTGCAGAAACGACTTCACCACCTCGCGCACTCAAGCACGTGAAGAGTCTGGACGACTTGTACGGCATCTCGATGGAATTCGCCGACGAAGATAATTCACCCGAAAAAACCTCAAAAATTGGAGCGAAGAAAAAACCGGAGAACAACGATTCGTCGATCTCAGCCGATGTCGAGCTGCGAGAAATGCGACCTTCGGCTCGTCGTCAATTAATCGCCGATCAGAGCTCGAAAGCCCTGAAGACGAGCAGCATGATCGTGATGGATGCGGAAATGAGTCTGGGCGACCTTTACGATATTTCGATGGAATTTGCCGACGAAGATAATTCACCCGAAAAAACCTCAAAAATTGGAGCGAAGAAAAAACCGGAGAACAACGATTCGTCGATTTCAGCCAATGTCGAGCTGCGAGAAAAGCGACCTTCGGTTCGTCGTCAATTAGTCGCCGATCAGAGCTCGAAAGCCCTGAAGACGAGCAGAATGATCGTGATGGATGCGGAAACGAGTCTGGGCGACCTTTACGATATTTCGATGGAATTCGCCGACGAAGATAATTCACCCGAAAAAACCTCAAAAATTGCAGCGAAGAAAAAACCGGAGAACAACGATTCGTCGATCTCAGCCGATGTCGAGCTGCGAGAAAAGCGACCTTCGGCTCGTCGTCAATTAATCGCCGATCAGAGCTCGAAAGCCCTGAAGACGAGCAGCATGATCGTGATGGATGCGGAAACGAGTCTGGACGACCTTTACGATATTTCGATGGAATTCGCCGACGAAGATGTTCCGGAGGAAAACCCTTCGCCGTCGAGGGTTCGATCCTGCGCGGTGATTTCTACGATTCCGAAATGCGCTCATCTGACTCCGAAGGTGGATGGCGAGTCGATTGCGATCGACGAGGGATCGAAGGCCAATTCGGGAAAGAGCGTAAAATCCACGGTGGACAGAGCGGCGATCGCGTCGAGTGTTCCAAAACGCACGAAGGTCTTCAGGAGCCAATCGGCGACGAACGACTTCGACGTCAATCCGTTCGAGAGGCACACGAGACACTTCACGTCCCATCCCGAGGACTTCACCTGCGCGATGAATCCCAACGTTTCCCGAAGCGCTCTGAGCGTCGAGGCGAGCCTGGCGAGAAACAGGAATTTCGGGACGAGCCAGTCGGAGGAAATGCCCGGGGTCCGTGTCGAGGATTATCCACCGTTCGTCACGGCGGGAGCGAATTTGGCCTGCGACGGGGACTCACCGGTGGCCGGAGTCGAGGAAAACTGGCCTCTACGATTTGTAGAACGTTCAGGTGCATGCAAGTAGATTTTACTAACACAGTAGAAAAATTAACTAAACTCCTTATCGCCGAACTTTGGTGGAGGTTTCACTCGATTTCCGTCCAGCACTGCTGTTACATTTATTTGTTTATTTAGTTAACGATAAACGGGCGACGCCCAATCACTGATTAATCAGTGGTTAATCGGTGATCGGAGCGACCAGTCTGTGATTTTATATAAAAAATTAATATTTTTATTTTAGTTGTAGTATATTATTTTTTTACGAAAATTAATATAATACAATGATTTGCAATGCAAGTGCGGTAATAGTATTTTACGACACTAGTGCGATAAAATTATTTCTGACGAGTGTTGCAATCACACAAGTTCTGAAAAAGTTTTTCGCACGAGTATCGTTCAAAATTTTACTTCACGAGGTGTGAAAATAGGGTTTTTTGCGAACGTGCGTGAAATGCAATTTTCGCAACGAGTCTAATCAATCATGATATTCTCGCCTAGGATACGTTTTTGCCTCACGACCCCGTAACGAGAAAATCCCCGGAGATAACGACCGGTGTTTTCTTTTACCGCCGTTAATAAATAAATTCCGATTTTTTTCCTCAGCTACCGGAGATCGACCGACGGAGACGGACATCCTGCTGCAAAAAGTATCGGACACCTTGTCGAGTTCTCTGCCGCTTTCGGAGTCGTCAGTTCCCTGTGTGGCGAAGCTGCCGCCCGAGCCCGAGGAAATCGTCGCCGCGCCACCAGAAATCATCGTCAAACACCCGTCCGCTCCGCCGCGTGCGAAAGACGAGTCCGACCGTCTTCCCGAGAGATTCGAGAACTACCGAGAGTCCAAGGAAGATCCTAAGCCGGCCAAACAGACGGAAACGAAGAAGCGCGAATCGCTGTTGTCCGACAAGAATCTCGTCGACGCGAGTACGCCGAACGCGACGATAAATTCCCAGCAGGACACGTCCGACTACGTGTCGGCGACGGGCGACGATCTCTCGATCACCGATTGGGAATATCAGTTGCCGGCCCCGCCGAGCGCCTTCAGGGACAACATTTCCCCGGACTTCGATGGTTACGACACGATAACGTTGCGCTCGGTCGAAGCTTTCAAGGAGGCCGTCGCGGATCGTGAAGAGGAGATTCCCGTCGATTCGCCTGTGCGCGAGTCTCCGCTACCGCCTCCAGTGGCGTCGAGAGAAATTCCGGAGATTCCGAAGCCCGCGACGGTGCAAAAGGTTGAGAATTCCCGACCGCAGGAAGCGGCTCCGTCCCAGCCGACGAAGCCCAGGCTCGGCACCCGCACGTCGTCGGAGAGTCGAGGCGTCGATAAGAGCTCGGAATTGAAGAAGGAAATCATCACGGAACTGGCGACGAAGATCGAGAACGGAAGTTTGCCTCAGAACGGCAGAGCGTCCGAGCAGGATTCTCGCAGAACTTCGGCCGAGTGTGCGGCGCCGAAAATCGCGCCGGTCGACAACACCCTGTCGAACTTCACGATCACGACTTACTCGAGACAGAAGAGTTTGAACATATTCGAGGAGGAGCCGGTCGAGGAGAGACGAGCAGCGCCGATAACGAAGAGTGCCGAGGAAAAAGTCGAACGGAGTTTCGCAACGCTCGGCAGAAACAAACCGTCGTCTCAGAACTACAACGGGAACGTCGGTTCGAGAAACGCGCTCAACAAAGCTGAGAATGTTTGTCGATCGGAGGAGAAACAATCGGCCACAGGGCGAGCGCAGAGCGTCGAGGATGTCGTAGCGTCGGAGATGGTTTACAAGAAACCCGAGGAAAAAATTCATTTCGGTCAGCACGACTCGCTGCTGAGACGACCGTCGCTCAGCAACGGACACGAGAAATCCACGGTGGTTCACAGATCGAAGAGTTACATTACGCTGGCGAACAACTCGAAGTGGCGAGAGAACGCGGACGTGGAGAAACGGGAGGTGAGCTCGAGGAACGAAATCGACGATGGTCGAATCGTCAAATCCACCAGCGTAACGAACTTGAATCAGGAAGCTCCTCGACAGAACGAGAAATTTTCGCAGTGGAGGGAGAATATTCTGAAGAGACAGGAAGAACCGTCCAAGGAGAAACAGCTGCAGTCTCTGCAGGTAATTAATTAATAACCTTTTGGTAACGGAACAAATGTACGCAGCGCTGAAAGAGCTCATCGACTAATATCTAACGATGTATCAATTAAGGAGGCAGTCTCGCTGCGCGCTGACTTCGCATAAGTTCAACAACAGTAAGAGAAAATTGCAAGTATTTCTTAGTTTTTTCAGATTTTTACACCATTAGGTGTAAAAATCTGAAAAAACATGTATACTAAAGGTACTGAGAAGATTAATTTTGCATAATAATAATTGCAAAATGTTATTAACAAATTCATCAAAAAATTAATTGGTTAACA
>JAPYZC010004911.1:0-11834 GCA_030522665.1 Ichneumoninae sp. A BG-2022a | reverse complement strand
AAATTTTTAAAAATGTTCATGTAAGATAAATATTTTACTGTAAAAGTGCAACGCACATGTGTTTGAAATTTCAGAAACTGTTCGTGTAAACAAGCTTTCTATTTTAACAATATAGAAAAAAAATACTAATTTCAATCTGCTGTTAAAATTACAACGATAAAGTTACACTGTAAAAGTAAATAGTAAATTTAATGCACCGAAACTTGAAATTTCCATTACTTACACTATTTGAAGATTAATGTACTTTTTTTGTAAAATTAAAACACCGGGAAAAATGTTCATGTAAGATAAATATTTTACTGTAAAAGTGCAACGCACATGTGTTTGAAATTTCAGAAACTGTTCGTGTAAACAAGCTTTCAATACCGTTCATTAATTTCCACGCAACATTTTTCTACAGTGTACAAAACTATCAGCAACTGGCAATGATGAAACGGAAATGTTTTTCATTTCTCAACGTAGAGGGAGATTCAACATAAGATCGTTATAGATTCGAGTATTATTATTATTATATATAATTATTATTACCGAACAGCCTCTTTTTTAATAGCTGGAATATAATAACGAGGTAACCGAGCTTCGTGCCAATTTCGCTCGAGCGTCGACCGCCTGCAGCTCGGAGCTCATCTATAATTTCGCAAGGTCGCGATAACGCGAACGTTCTACCTATCCGCAGCGGTTTGCAAACAAACGTAAAAAAGAAATCGGTTCCGCGATGAATCACGCAGCAGCTCGCGAAATGACACTCACTTACGTTTTTTGCACTCAAAAGCAAAAAAAAAAAAATTAGTTGTACAATTTCTAATAAAGTTGTGTATTTTCAGCTCACAATGGCAACGAAGTTCGGAGGATTTGGTCCGTCAGCTTCCCGAGACGCGAGCCACGAGGGATTTACTTCGGGATGAAATTTATTATAATTTGAGCCGAGAGTTCAATGAAAAATGAACTGAAAATGAAGACCGTTTGCGAGGAAGTAAGAAAACCGGCGATACGTTCGGGCCGGCGGCCGCTCGCTTACTGCCGGCATGTGTAATATCAACTCGAGCAGCGCTGTCACGATTCACCACCGCGTGGAGTGGAAAGAGAAGGTAAGCAGAAGAAGAAAAAAAAACTAGCGTTTCTGGTAAGCTCTGAGTCAGCCGAGGATTAATCGACGGAGCCGAACAAAGGGGATACACGAAAAGGGAGGCAAATAAGCTCGAAGACTAGTCAGTTACCCGAGTATTATTCAGTGCTTTCGAACCTAATTTACGATTTAATCTTTCCATCGAGTCCAATTTGAACGGCAATTCGTTGCACCAGCCTCGATCATCTTTGACGATGATTTGATAATTCAGACATTTTTGGACATCGTTCGGCGACGTCAGGCCGGGTGATTTATAAATAGAACTGTTTCTACAAAGTCCATGCTCATCTATACATTGAGTCGAGACCATCAAAATTCTCGTTAATTCATCGAGCGCAAAGCTTGTTTAAACTACGAATCGTTCTGGTTAACACTGTTTTGGCTGGTACTCGCGATTGCGCAATGGAATTTACATCTGAATCGATTGCAGTGTCCCTGGCTATGCAGTGCTGTGAGAGCTGTGCCGCATATTGATAACTACTTTCCTTTAATGCACCATATGTTCAACGTCACTCTGACGAGCGTTGCATTAGTTTTTCATCAGGGTCGGCGCTCGGTGCACAGTAAAAAAAGTTTGTACTTTTTAGAACTTATTTTCCACAAAAGTCCATAATTTTTTATTTGTTCATTTTCCGATCGCGCCATCGGGCTCTAGTTTTACAAACGAACGTACAAACTAAAATGCTCAATGACACGGGAAGTAAAAAGACAGGTTCGTACTTTGAAACCTGAACAAACACGTGAACAAATCTGAACAAACCCTGAACGACACTTATTTAACGAAATTATTTTAACGAAACTTCCTATTCCGATTTTACGAAATTATTTTTTTACTATGTATGCGATTTTGTTCAGTTTTGTTCGATTAAATTATTTACGAATTTCTGCTGGAATGTTTTGCATGAGGTATAATGAACATTGGCTGCGCGATGACAAGGTTTCGAAAAAAAAGTCTCCTCGTCGACGGAATTAAAAATAGAACTATTTTTTTTTTTTTGCAGTTCACATGTGCTCGGGGTCAACGGGCTCCGGAGGTTTTTTCTCGAGGGTATTTCCGAGCAGTGTCACACGCGATCTGTCCGCATATTTTCAGCTGACTCACCCAGATTCGTTCGATCGGTGAACCTTCAACGTTTCACCTGGCGCAAAAAAAAAAAATTCCATCCGTTCGGCCCTATCAACGATTCTCAGCGAAATAGGCAGAGCGGGGCAGAATGGACCATCTACGATGAAACTTCAATTTATCGCGTCTCACGGAAAGTGAACAGTGGTCCATTTTGCCCCGTTCTGCCTTACAACATAAAAATAAAGCCTGGCGAACGGACCGATCTTAAAGTCTATTTTCGGACTCTTCCAAAGTCTCCAGCTGCACCGCAGTCTTCGAGAAACCAATAAAGGCCGAATCATGTTTGGACACCTGAACATGGTTGTTACACAGCGAAGCGTATAAATCTTTCTCGTACCGCACAGCATTTGAAATAGCTCAAAACTAAAAATATTGGTCAGTTAGACATCCGGGCCCTGCCGTGTATTTGGCAAAGCTCCAAGACGCTTGAAAAAAAAACACAATAAAAAAACCTTTCTTGTGCTCTCGTGAACTCACGAATATAAGTTTCCGACTGCACGCGACTGTTATGTGTCTGATGATATGTATCGCTGGGCGTTTTCCAACTGACGAGCTAATGGTTTGATGCTCTTGCAAATAGATTTACAAAGTGGCTTTTGTTGGAAGCTTTTGTGAAAGTTCAATGTCATTTTTGTGAGAAGCAAGGGAGAGGGTTAGACGAAACGAGGATTTAAAAAAGCTCTTTTCTTTCGCAGGGAAAATAATTCACTGAGGGACCTTGAAGAGCGCGTTGGCAGGATGATGAACGTCGCCGGAGCCCGACAAACCGCCTCTCAGCTGTCTAGTCAGAAGTTTGTACCGACCGCGGGTGTCCCAGACTCCTTCCTGCATACCCAGCAATTCCGGATCGCTGAAAGGAACATGATTTATTGGGTCTATATAACCCGTGTCGCCCGGCAAACTTCGATCAATCGATCACGAACAGAAATAAAAATTGCCTAACGTTATTTTGAACGACCTTTTTTATACTTCAAACAAGCACGTCAATCTTCAAAACCATCGGAATAAAATTTTCTCATACCTCAAAAAATTTATAATTTTTTTTACTCTTCCGTCATCGAAGTTTACCCCGATAAATCAATATCAAATCAATCACAAACAAATAAAAATTGCCTAACGTTATTTCGTACGACGTTTTTTTTAATACTTAAAACAAGCACTTCAATCTTCAAAACTATCGAGATCAAATTTCCTCATCTCTCGAAAAATGTATAATTTTTTACTCTTTCGTCATCGAAGTTTACCCCGATAAATCAATATCAAATCAATCACAAATAAATAAAAATTGCCTAACGTTATTTCGTAAGACCTTTTTTTTAATACTTCAAACAAGCACTTAAATCTTCAAAACCATCGGGATAAAATTTTCTCATACCTCAAAGAATTTATAATTTTTTACTCTTCCGTCATCGAAGTTTACCCCGATCAATCGATCTCAAATCAATCACAAACAGAAATAAATACTGCCTAAGGTTATTTCGTAAGACCTTTTTTTAATACTTCAAACAAGCACTTTAATTTTAAAAACCACCGGGATCAAATTTTCTCCCCCCTCAAAATATTTATAATTTTTTACTCTTCCGTCATCGAAGTTTACCCCTATAAATCGATCTCAAATCAATCACAAACAGAAATAAAAATTGTCTAACGTTAATTCGTATGATCTTTTTTTTTAATACTTCAAACAAGCACGTTAATTTTCAAAACCATCGGGATCAAATTTTCTCATACCTCAAAAAATGTATAATTTTGTACTCTTCCGTCATCGAAGTTTACCCCGATAAATCGATCTCAAATCAATCACAAACAGAAATAAAAATTGCCTAACGTTATTTAGTAAGACCTTTTTTTAATACTTCAAACAAGCACTTTAATTTCCAAATCCATCGGGATAAAATTTTCTCACCCCTCACAAAATTTAGAATTTTTTACTCTTCCGTCATCGAAAAATCGATCTCAAATCAATCACAAACGGAAATAAAAATTGCCTAACGTTATTTCGTACGATTTTCTTTTAATCCTTCCAACAAGCACTTCATTTTTAAAAACCATCAGGATAAATTTTATTCACCCCTCAAAAAACTGTATGATTCTTTACTCCTCCGTCATCGCGGTTTATCCCGATCAATCGATCTTAAACGCAAAAACTACGTAAGGTAATTCCATACGACTTAATTTTTTTAAATATTTCAAACAAGCACTTCAGTTTGCAAAGCAAAATAAGGATACATTTTTCTCACCCCTTAAAGAATTTATCAGTTTTGACACTTCCATCATCCCCGGCTACAGCTCTAACGTAGAAATACGAGTAGTTAGGCATCTTTTAATTGTTCTTCTTTTTTTTCCGACCCACTCGCGAGATGTCCGCGAGGAGACAAAAGCTCGATTGCACCTCGACGAAAATCAACACTCGAATTGTGGTAGTTTAGCGGTGCGTCGAGAGGTAGGGTATCATTTACGTCTGTGATGTACCACTTTTTAGTCTCGGTTATTTTCGCGGTTGGGACCGCCCCGGAGGCCGTCCTGCCCTTGGAACACTGAAGTGTTCGACTCGCGTTGCGCGGGAACTATGAAAGCAGTGATTAAGGTATTTATGGAGATAACCGAGATAACTCGGAGAAACAATACTTATCTAATTACGCATGGGGGAAAGGTTTTTGCTTCATAGATTTTTTTTTTCACTCTGCTCCAAATCTCAACTGGGGTTCTCAAACTAGCAAATGCCTCACAATTTTTATTTGTTTATTTATCTTCATATATTCATAATTGGTACCAATCATCTACGTTAGTAAAATATCTCATTATAATAAAAATAAAAAATACTTATACAGGCTCCCTCGCTCTCGCGTACTCGTCGGCGAACTTTGTAACCCGTAAACCGTTAGGAATTAATTGTCAGGGCTTGTCGTTGATTCCTTTTAAATTCTTCTCTCGTTTTTTTAGCTACGTATCGTTAACGCAAAGTAACTAAACGCATCCGTGTCTACGTGCCTTTGGGGTTTCATTTTTGCATATGTTTTTTTTTCTGCATCAAGTCGAGTGACAAAATGTTTGACACAATTTTTCATCCGCAGGAAAAGATACAACGTATAATAGCTTGGCCATTTTTTTGGAGGGGAGTGGGGGGTTGATCGTTATCTCATTACCTTTAAATTAATTCGGAGATATCGTAACTGTACATAATATTGGATTTTTTTGTTTTTCATCATATATGTGTATACAGTACATCCTTAATCTAGGCTCGCATAGTTAATTAAGATTCATTCTACGACATAGAGTTCGGGTATACACGAGTACACGTTTCTTCGGTTTTTGTTGTTGTTGTTGTTGTTGTTGTTGTTTTTTCAATCTTCGTACAGATTTGTCGAATGGTTTTTTTTCAGTTATTTCACGTCAGCAATTATGTACAAATTACAAGTAAAGACGCTCGGAGCGTATCGATGTCGCCTCGTTAGCCTTCTTTTAAAATAATTTTTCATTTTCACTCGTTTGAATGGTATATCTTACAAAACTCGAGGTTGCGATTAGACTAGAATATAGAGACCGCACACCCGCAACGTCAGTGTTACACTGTACACGATAGAGTCTTGCCCTATTTGCAAGACGAAATGAGCTTGGAACATCCTCGAGCTCTACTGATAATGAAGCTCGCATAAATTAATGCTTACAATTAGCCCACAATTATCCGTGAAACTTTGTGTACTCCAAACATGTCATGAATAGGCCTACGATTTTTATTTCTTTTTCGTCATCTCACAAATTCAATAATCGATCTACCATCCCTTTCGCCAATATAAATATCGATAGCCAATTCGGATTTCACGAGAAAGATTTCAATTTTTCTATGTACAATCGGTAATATATATCGAGTCAGGACAAATCCTGCGGAACGATGCTCTAACATAGTCAACAGGGAATCCGATGAAACATCTACAACGATTCTTTTAACACCTGATAGAAACAAAAATATATATAAAATTTGTTTGCAAAAACAATAATATAGAGTTTCAATGGAAAAATATTTAACGAGGTTTATAAATTGTGAGAGTCAACGAAACTGCGTTTTTATACCGCATATGGTAACGTTCTCATTAGCGATACGGGTTCCCTCGCGAAACTCGTCCTGTGTCCTTGGCCCCGCTCACGCGTCGAAGTTTCAATTTGGCCGACTCGGATATAACATGGCTCGGGGAATTAACGAATTTTCAGAATCCTCGCCGATAGAATATCATTCAGTGATCACCGATTATCAATATCGGTGAAAATCTACTTGGCAAAATATTACGTATACATTGCATTATACATTATATCATGTGTTTGAGAACGAAACATCACAGAATTGCTTATGCCCCCTCGATAAGATATTATTTCTGTTTTATCGTAAAAAAAAATAAAAACAAAATGTTAAAAGCGAACATCTACAACTACATACGTAACGTGTGTTCGGTGTCGAACAACATGTATCCAGGAATATTACGTCTACACGCCCTGATAAAAAAATGCTTATTTTATTGAAGCTAATTTTTGGTCAATCAAACGAATCTCCTTCGCCAATGCAGCTTCAAGCGATCGGTGCTTCAAGCGAGCAAAAAAAATTATACTCTTGAGCAATTTATCGGAATAAAAATGTACATTAGTGTTCGCGGCGAGTGTACTTATACTTTCGGAGAGGGGGGAGTTTGTGCAGATTTATTTTTATTATTATTTGTCCGGTGTAAGTCCTGCGGCAACGGGTTTTTGAGCGTGAATAAAGTATGCCAAGAGAATTGCGATTCTGCTAATTCGACCAATGCGATTGGCGAGATGCCGGTTGAGGTCGCGAGTCTGCTACGCTCAGAGCCGCTCTGTTTCTCTCTGACGACAGCACACCCAGAAAAATAATTTATTTGACGGCCACCGTTTATTTTGTTTAAGTAAAATATTTATTTGACTTAAATAAGTATTTGTTTCATTTAGGTAACTATTTGCTTAATTGAAATAAATATTTATTTAAGTCAAATAAATATTTTACTTAAACCAAATAAACGGTGGCCGTCAAATAAATTATATTTCTGAGTGCAAAAATGAGAGATATATTGGAAATTTTGTAGCAAATAAATTATATTTACAATTTCGTAAACTATTTGTCGCGCTACCGTTACCGGATAAATATAGAAATTACAATATTTTTCGCCATTGGGTTTTAACGATCTGCTTGCGTTGTTGCGAATTCGTAAGTAGAATTCACAAACGTTCGGTAATAAGTATCGAGATGTCCATTTCAAAGTAGTACAGGGTACGCGTCTGTGAAGCTTGATAAATTATAGATGGACTTTTAATGTACGAGCATGAAAACTTTATCTGCCGTTATGATAGTTGGAATTTACTTAGACGGAGTTCAACGCTGGCGATGGCCCAAAAATTCTCGTGAAAATTCGTCGAAGTCTATTTAATTTTGCTGGCTCTCGATTTCCACCGAAGGTGCGACGAATTGCGTCACATTGTTTTTGTTTTTTTTTAATCGTTTTAATTATATTGTCGTACGCGCGTTATTCTGTACATCGTCCGGACCACCCGAACGACTGCTTTCAATTAATCTTCAAATCGATCATTCGTTCGCTCCACAATTGTGTTTCGTTAAAGATACAAAATTAAATGGGTGTTGAGACAATTTTTTCGTACACGCATTCTGCGCGTAACGTGGACATATTTTTCTTTTTTCCTTGATAATATCATCCGACACGAAAAATGTACCGATTCTATTTATGTTTCGATGCTGCAATAATTCTGTAAAATTTTAATCACTCGTTAATTACAGTAATAACACCAACGTCGAGCTTACAATTTCATCGTTACACATGTGTGGCATTCTATCTAACTACGGGCAAATTCACTCTCTCTCTACACGTCTAAACAGCGATAAAGCTAAACGAATTGCGATACATGTGAAACACATTATTTATCTCTCGCGACGTTATTCTCTCGACGGAGAGATGTACATCGGACTGAGAAACGTTTGAGCTATCGAGATCGACCTGATTGATCCAATTTTCATCTTGGAATTGAATTTTTTTTTGTTTTCGTTTGCGATTTTGTGAAACGCCATTGCGACGAATCGCCAAATTGGACTGCCGTGCGCAGCGTAAAAAATATAAATGTCTCTGTGCAAGATCTGTAAGTGGAAAAACATTGTAACAAATTACTTTCATAAAAGAAAGAAAAAACGAAAAATGGAAGCATGGAAAATCCATGTATTAATCAGTGAGCTGCAATAATCAACTAGTGAGCAATATTTTTACTTCCATTTCTTTATAGAAAAATTGAGACTCGGAAAATAATTTCCATGAGTCTTTAGCCTTTTTTTTTAATCCTCAACGGACCTTGCGCAGCTGGACAATTGGCGCTACCAATAAATATCGTTGCCCCCCTCCCTGTTCAATAATTGATAATAAGCTCTGGGTAGAAAAAAAAAACCAATGACACCGATTCTCATTTTCCCAGTGCGATTGGAACATCGATTACTCATCTTTTCTTTTTCGTTTGTTTTCGTTTAATTAATCCCGAATGTCTTAGAATGTATCGTTGTTGGTGGATTGTCGTTGTTCTTTGTCCGTTCAAAGAAACAACGGTCGTTTTAAACGCTATTAATACTTCCTGTTTGGACACAAATCAGATGAGTGTCTCGTCCGAAGAGTGCTGTGAGCGTTGCTGAATATCGCCGGATGAATTGTAATCCAGCATAATAATCGATGGCATCGTGACTGATCGTTGCAATGTTCTTCTTACGTTTCCGTAGACAGTTTCAGGGGACGAGAAGAGTAACAATCCTCGTCAGTCCCCCGTCAACAACCCTCAGCAAGAGCATTCTTCCTCTCTCGGCAACTCGTGACTCAGCGAGTCCTTTATCAGTCACGTGAAAAAAGACTTCAAACATTAATTCGTTTTACGTCACTACCGCCATCTCAGCGGGAAACCTTTGTGAGCAATTTGTGTTCGTTAAAAAAACGAAGCTTACCTTTCGCAGTTCAATGCTACCGGGATTGCTGAGACGTGGCGGAGGTGTCGAGAATGGAATTTTCTCGTACGGTATCGTTGCACGATAAAGCGCACTTGGATCCAAGCTCAGAGCGGCTTTCAACGCGCTCTTTCTGATGATCCCATTAATGTTGTTAGCGTTGCTGTTGATTATCACGTGATTCGGCGAGGACGTACGAGTGTTCGGCGAAGAAACAACTGTGTCGGGTGGCGATGCGGATGACGGTATCGCCAATGAATCCGTGTCGGTTGTCGTTGTACTGTCACCATTGCCGTTACGTCGGTTTCGTCGATCCACGCAACAATCCCGGGAATTCAAATTTCGAGAAGCCACGTTCCCCTCTATATCGGTGAACTCGTCGGGAAGCATGCTCTTCATGTTGTCGTCCATCGTTGTGTGATGATTGCACATACCCTTCGAATTCGAAAAATTTTCTTGTCATTTTTATTCGTCGATCTCTGTAACTTTGTATGACGACCGGTAAAAAAATTATCGACGGATGTTAAAAAGCAATCAAACAATTAATCATTCAGCCAAATTAATGATTAATCGGTCAAATTAATGATTCGGTCAAATTAATGATTCGGTCAAATTAATGATTCGGTCAAATTAATGATTCGGTCAAATTAATGATTCGGTCAAATTAATTGTTTGGCCAAATTAATTGTTTGGCCAAATTAATTATTTGGCCAAGTTAATTATTTGGCCCAATTAATTATTTGGCGAAATTAATTATTTGGCGAAATTAATTATTTGGCCCAATTAATTATTTGGCCCAATTAATTATCTGGCCCAATTAATTATTTGGCCCAATTAATTATTTGGCCAAAGTAATCAATTTTTGTTGAAGGGCCAGACACAGTGCAGAGTCTTTTTACCTCGCTTCGACAGATGTTGGACGAGTCGTGAATCGGAGTTTGACGCTTTATCATGTTCTCGGATTCGTCCTCGTATTGCTTCGGTTCCGTGAGCGTCGTCTCCTGTACGTTTGCATCCTCACGCTCGTCGCAATGTCGCAAAGAGGCGTAGACGATTCCAGGCACAGCACCCAGACGGTAGCCCGACTGCCAGTGCACCGCTCGTGGCTGCATGTATCCGCATCCGTCCAGCTGTTCAATAAATCATGTAAAACGTCTTAACTCCGAACCTATCCCTTGCATACGTGAGCCTCCTGCCTCCCTAGACCTAACGAACATCAAAATAAAATACCATTGCATCGTTTCGATTAAAAAGAAAAAAAAATTGAAATGAAATCGCTAATTCCTCTAATCGAGAATTCACTCCAGATGTGTTAATACTTTGAGGCTCGCAATTGATTAAGTGTCCGGGGCGTAGCAGGCGATGAAGGGGTGTTTTATACTCGGAAAATATTACTACAACTTTACGGATCATTCGCTTCGATGGGTACGTTGGCCGTACGATGGGCAATTGTAGTAAAAAAATTCTGAATATAAAATCCCAAAATCATTTAAATTTGCTCGTCGCTTACATCTGCACGGACGTTAATGCATTCCGTTTCTGGATCGGGTCTCATTATCGGTATTTCTCTCTCCGACGGGGGAAGAATGTCGTAATTTGGCATCGGATGATTGATGACGTCAGGATCCTGAAAACGAAGGCGGAAAAGTAAAAATTGAACCAATTATTGTATTGATCGACTACCGATTTTGCTGCGTAAGAGGTG
The DNA here is from genome assembly GCA_030522665.1 of Ichneumoninae sp. A BG-2022a. Lineage (NCBI taxonomy): Eukaryota > Metazoa > Arthropoda > Insecta > Hymenoptera > Ichneumonidae > Ichneumoninae sp. A BG-2022a. The sequence continues at coordinate 883 of JAPYZC010004911.1, read as the reverse complement.
AAATATTCTACCCACCTGCAAACAGTATCCTATTCTCTCGAGGATTGTCGCGAAACTCGGTCTATCCTCGGGTCTCGGATGCCAGCACCGTGTCATCAATCCGTATATCGGATCGGGACAGCCGGCAGGCCTTTCCAATCGTCCTCCCGTCGTCACCATCGACATTACTTCTCTGTTAGCACATCCGGTGTACGGCATGTAACCGAACGACATTATTTCCCACAGGAGAACTCCAAATGCCCTGTGCAAAAAATTTACCAAAATATGTTTTTATTCAATTTTGCTTCCTCATGGAGGAAGCTATGTTTTCATGAAAAAAAAAATTCGAGATTTTAATGTCAGCGTACTAAAAATGGTCGAAATAACTCGGAAACGGCTTGGGATAGCGGGTTCAAATTTTGTACACTAGTAGAGTGGTCACGTCTCCTCCTTCGATATAATTTTCATGAAGATTGCGACCCCTTTCTGGATTTTACAGGAATTCGAAATTTTTGAAAAGTCTGTGGTAGCTCTAACTTTCGTAAATTTTGCGCTATCGTCATAAAATTGCACACGAATATAGTATTTTTATCAAAGATCTTTGGTATTGAATTTGGCCGAAATTCAGATTTTATGGAATTTTTATTATTTTCTAAAATTACCAAAAACCATCTAATTTGAGTAAACATGGAGATATCGAGCTTAAATTTGGCATGAGAATGGACTAACACTGTACAATGTTTCGTATTAATTTTGGTAAAAATCGATCGAATCGTTTAAATTTTCTGGGATTTTGAAAATTTTCAATTTTTCTGAAATGAAACTTTTAAAAATCCCACAATCCCAATTGATCTGAATTTCTGAATCAAATACCACGCAAAGAGTAAAATGAGTTATAGTTTCG
>JAPYZC010004910.1:0-14277 GCA_030522665.1 Ichneumoninae sp. A BG-2022a | reverse complement strand
GGTCCGTTTTCGGTTCCCACAACCGAAAAAGGACCAAGATCGTATTTTTATTCTGTCCTTTCATTAAAAACAGAATTAAAAGCAAAACAACAAAAAAATTTAAAAACTTAGCCAAAAATTTAAATAAAAAATGTTCGGTCCTTCTTCGGTTTCCGCAACCGAAAAAGGACCAATCCAAACGTATGGTCCGTTTTGCCGTTCTTGTCGTCCGTTTCGTTCACCATCGGACGTATCCGTTTTTCGGTCCGTTTTTTAGTTTTTTTTTTTTCCCTGAAAGCAGCCGTCCGTCAACTTGCTAGGGACTATAATTATAGTTCAATCAATTGAATATATACAATCACAAACTATCTATATAGACGTCCCCCCTGGGAACTATTCGTTATAGTAGGAAATACCATCCTTTCTTTCAGTGCACCGCGTCTTTTGGTTAATCCAACAATTTTTTTACTCGGTACTTGTAGGAGTTACAGAGACAAAAATGGCATCGGTTTGGTCAACGGAGCTCCGATGGAGAGAACATTTTTCTATTCGGTTCGCGTGCCTTGGACTGGACGGTGAGACCCGAAAATGGCAAGTCTCCTTGATATCACCTGGTCGTGGTCCTCGAAATGAAAAAGGCCACAATTGACTTTGATGAGGCATTCTCGAGATTTTTCCATAGAAATCGATACAACAGCGGGGAGTTTCTAATGGAAGCTGAAGTGGACCAAAGGCGCTAACGGAGTTTAAATGGCTTTCGAAAGAGCCGGCTACCGAATTACCGTTTCTCGACAAAGCCGGAGCGCGACATCGGGTCGAGAGGATTCCATCGAAACCGCATGAACATTGTGACATTCCAGGCGGTTGAATGGGACCGAAAGGTGCGACGAACGACCGACCTATCTGCGACATCTCGACCATTTTTACAATAAGAATAGCGAGAATGAATGAGCCGTGGAGATTCTCAGTGGCTGACGTTGTAGTCTACACCCAATACAGAAGTGGTGCGACGTAGATCGGCAGAAAGCTTGTTGGTCCACTCGAGCGGAGTGGAATTTAACAGAGTGACACGCATGCGGGTTGCGCGCGCACACTGTGCACGGTGCGTTAGAGCGCATCGAGGGGGGAAAATGTAAGAAACACGACGAGGGACCGAAAGAGGGACAATGAACGAATTTGCGCCAGCAGAAGCGTCCTGGGTGCTCTCGAGGGCACCAAAGATTCTTGGGGGCCCCGGCATCGTCACGACCAAAGTCACATAATGGCACGGTCGACTGAACCGTCCGTGGATCCCGGCGAAGGTAGTGGATGCTGGGGCACAGCGCCTACTGTACTCCATTATATTCTTTATTTACTCGAGCGAGGAGAGTCTCTCGAAGAGATTTCGAATGGACTAGCTCGTACAATGAAGGGCCGAGGGTATCCCTCACACTGCCGAACTCCTCGTCATTGCGCACCCAAAGCATTCATACGCGTCCTACGGGTGGTGCCAATTATATTCTCGTGTACCCCAGAGAGTCCCTTTTCGCCATCCGCTATTTCTTTCTCGTATCTGTACGTTCTTCGTCCCGCTACGGGCTCTCGATATATTTCGTTATCCACGATACTCTTGTACCTGTGGGTCTCTGCGTTTGCAGTTGCAGCCCGATGATGGTCATATTTAAGAAGTAGTATCAACGACAGTCATTTAAAAGAGGAGCGCACCCAGAAAAATAATTTATTTGACGCGACCCCCGCAAATAAACATTTATAAAAAAAATAAAGTTTTTTAGACATTTTTAAATAAAAATGTATTTGCTTTAAATAAACATTTATTTGGTTTAAATAAATATTTATTTGATGTAAGTAAATATTTTTTAATTAAAATAAATAGTTATTTAAATCAATTATAATATTTATTTAAATATATTAAACTAAATAAAAATTTATTCACGGGTGCCCGTCAAATAAATTATTGTCTGGGTGCGAGTACAGTGAGAGAAGGTTCTGATAGAATTTATCAGAGCTGGGCAAATACACGGAGTACTTGAAATACGTATCGAAGTATCAAGTACGGACTCAGTGCCCAATACTCGGAACTTCAGCAATTTAGTTCTGCCAGTACTCAATACGTCATTACTCAAAAACTACCTAACGCGCAGTACTTCAATACGTACTTCAAGTCCTTGATACATCAATACGTACTTCAAGTCCTTGATACATCAATACGTACTTCAAGTCTTTGATACATCAATACGTACTTCAAGTACTTAGCGTATTTACCCAGCTCTGGAATTGATCATAAATCTGGTAAAAACCGACAGAACTTTTAGTTATATGAGAACTACAGCGATATCCTGGCAAACATTGGTGTTAAACTTAACGTGTTGTCGTACACAATGTGGTGATTTACGCTGTTGCAGATATTACCCGAATATCCCGTAATTTTTGCTAGAATATAAGTTCTACTCATAAGAAAATACAGTAATCGGGGGCGATGCGATCGCGAATCGTTTGTATTATACCGGCGTATGCCAAAATTGTTATGTATGCATACGTACAAAAAATTAGTTCGACGAAATTCTCAGTTTCTATCCATAGAATTCTCAGTGCATTGATTGGCTTGTGCTTTATCCATCTTAACATTTAATAGCTGTATTTTACAAGCGGCCAGATGTGCAGAATTTTGTCAACGCGTCTTCTGGAAAAAAACCATCTTGCCTGTTCAAAACATATGCCTCGCTAGTTTTTCCGAGATCCTTCTCTCAGTGTAAAATCGTGTATGTAGTAAAACCGCATGAGACAACATCTGGAGTAATTTTGAGATAGGGTGAGAATTAAACAAACATTCCAGGCGCTCACAGTTCGAAGTCGCCGGGGACCAAATTTTCCCCAGCAGCCGCACCAGGCCCAATTATCCCTTGGCACCATGAAAATTTTATCGTAACGCTGTTCGAGGACACTTTTCACTTACAAGTCCCGCCAAAGACGTTTTCACATTAAAATGATCATTCTCCGCAAAATTATCCGAGTTAACGACTCGTACGACGTCAGCCGCCTCTTCTCCTCTGCGAGAGGGAGATAACCATGGAAACTGAAACCTCGGCGAGAGAACAGCCCTCTGGCCGTAGTCGACAACAGGGGCTCTCCTACCCGTAGAGAAGCCTCTACGGTAGACGCGGAGCCTTCCATTATTGCGTTCTCGCGAGAAACTAACGCGATATTGAGGATCCACCAGGTGTAACTTATGCCCCGACAGAGAACTGTTGAACTATGAAGTTCCACGGTGCTTCGAGTTCGTATTATATATACCAAGGTAGTGCACACGAGATATGCGCTCGCACACAATCTGTGTCTCGGTTTCCACGTGAAGTGCCCCTTCCGTACGACAATGCGTATAATGCCAAATCCCCTCCCCTTTCCGCCCCCTAGCGCGTCATATTGAGCCCGATGCTCCATTGAAGTCAAATGGAATGCCGTAACGTCTCGAGTCGTTGCAACGAGAATCGACAACCAAAGGCCTCGCGCACTCGCGAAAACGTCTTAGTTTCGAGCGTTGACGCCCTCATCGACCCGCCACGGTCGGACCGATCGTATCGTCGACGATTGCCAAAGGCGGAGGGTGTGGATCGGGCGCGCCAATATTTCGATCTCGCGCCGCAAAATTGAGACATCGCATTCGGAACCTTATGGGCGAGAACGACCCGTACGAGACTCACAAAACTTGTTCCACAGTTAATTTCCATATTGACTGCGCATTGATTATGCCGAATGCAGAGGCGTGAATTGACCGGGCGCCGGTGTCGGAGTCACTTCCTTTCACTTTCGATTCGAGACACTTGTACGCCACGGATAGCGCCATTGTGCGAAAGCGTCGGCGAGCGTGAATGCTCGTTTCGAAGGGATTGTCTCGTTATCGTCTCGTCATTGTTCCGACGACTCCGGAGTGCGCTTCGTCGAGCTGTGCGCAACGTGCAACTTTGATCAACGTGTCTCCGACTTGGTTCGAAGCTCGACGGGCCGGTCGGCGATAAATCTCGTGGGAAAATTACCGAGATACGTGCTTCACTTGGGCCCTCGAGAGACCACTCGATGAACTCGGCGGCAAATTTCGAGTGGGATACAACGCAGTTCCTATCTGTCTTCCGTCGACTCCTGGGTAAGGTCAAGATTCGAGACGGTTCGCTCCGACAGTCGAACCCTCAGCCGCCCCGGGTTTGCAGGCTGCATGCGCGTGTGTATGGGCGTGCCGTACACACGACGCTGTACCGTACGTGTCATGTACTGTATACTGCAACGAACAACACCACAAGCAGACCGGTAATCTGCCGCCAGTCACGCTCTCGTTTCACGGCGCATTATCTAAATCGTGTTTACTCGGGACGCCTGTGCTTCGACGCTGTGGGAACTTGTACCCCCTTCTGGCACGCCGCGCCGGGACACAACCGGAAGCTCTACCGAGGAGCACGTCTCGATTCGGAGGGGTCTCGTTTCCCCTTTCTTCCCGTTGAGGGTATAACAGCGGCGTTGAAACGCCACGGAAAGTCACTTGGTAAACCCCGGCGCGCGCCTGTTCAGTCAGCTTCCTGCTTACTTCGCTGTTAATGTGGAGTCGGAAAACAAAAAATCAGCCCGCTGCTTATATTACTGTTGACGTAGGGTCGGTAGGAAAAAAATTGCTGTAGAGGAGAGCGGGGAAACACGGACCAGTGAACTTCATTTTAGATGAGACGTTTTTTATGTCCGGCGAAAAGTTTGGGACGATGGGGCGAATGTGGTGAATATGGCCTGGTCCATATTTGTTATGTCGCACCCAGAAAAAAAAGTATTTGATGACTGCCGTTTATTAAGATTAAGTAAAATATTTATTTGATTAAAATAAATATTTATTTTATTTAAATAACGATTTACTTAATTCAAATAGATATTTATGTAAATAAAATAAATATTTTACTTAATCTTAATAAACGGTGGGTGTCGAATAAATATTTTTTCTGGGTGCGGGCTGATCGGCACCGTCCATATTCACCACTTTCACTCTGGTTCGTTTTGACCCTGCGCTGCCCGTAACCAATTGAATATTAATTTTTAAACAGATTCATTAAAATTCTTGTCCAATTCACGAAAGCGACAATGTCTCTAGTTGTCCAGTTATCGAAAAGTCGTGTGCACAGTAAAAAATAATTTCGTAAAATTGGTATGCAAAATTTTGTAAAAATAATTTTGTTAAATAGGTGACAAACTCGTTTGTCATAATAAATATACGAACTTGTTCTTTTATTTCCAGTGTCATTGACAATTTTAGTTTGTACTTTTGTTTCTAAAACTAGAAAATTAACAAACTAAAAGTAGTGGACATTCGTCAATAATAAGAAGTTGTTGTAAAAAGTACAAACTTTTTTTACTGTGTGGATTCGTTGCTCTCTGTACTTTTAAAATGGCAATGTCCCGATGCGAAGAAATGCCGATGAGTTTATCACTTATTTAAATATTTTAACTTGTCCTTTTATTTCCCGTGTCATTGACAATTTTAGTTTGTACTTTTGTATCTAAAACTAGAAAATTAACAAACAAAAAGTTGTGGACGTTCGTGGACAAAAAGTTGTTGTAAAAAGTACAAACTTTTTTTACTGTGTCGATTCGTTGCTCTCTGTACTTTGAAAATGGCGATGTCCCGATGCGAAGAAACGCCGATGAATGATCGGTCATTTAAATTATCGATTATCTTAATCTTTAATAGACGAAAGCAGGTCATCCGTCTTTTCACGCGAATTTTCTTGCTAACAAGCAAGAAAATTCTTTTCGAACGTCGCGTCACGCGTCGTACGAAAGTCCCGGAACGGCTCGGAGGTAATTCGTGGAGTATCGATTAAAAGCATAATTGCGTTCGGCGGCGAGCTATTTGGTCGGTGGTGCGTCGGATTCTCTCACGCGTGAGTTCGCTCGCGATTTTACAATCCCCGCGTGCCGGGGATTCCCGCGGCGCGGTTAACGCGATGCTTCTACAAGTGCGTTCTCGGCAAAGGGAAGAAAGCGGGAAGGAAAGAATCCGAAGGAATCAGACAAGACGGATAACTTCTCTTCTTCCCCCCGTCTTTCGCGGCGAGTCGTTCGCTGCTATTAATATCTCGTGGAACTGGTGCAACTATTTCGAGGATAAAACGGCGCGAGAGCATCGGGCTCGCCGAGGAATGAAAATTTAATTTGATTCGTGGTCATTAGAGTGTCTCAAGATGCTTCTTCCACTCGTTAACGTATCCATTTTATTTTCTTAAGTTCTTTTTTTTGTGGAACGTTGTTATGATTTGTGTAACGATAATGACGTAATTTGGATGTTTTCCGGATCGACTGGCGCTCCGAGTCTCGTGACCGAGCCTCATGAGTCACAGTTCGAGGCTCGCGAGCCGACAATAAGAGGCCCAGGCGGCTGAGATAGAAATCTAGCTTCGGCGCGCTCCTAGACAAATTCCGCCCACAAAAGTGGCTCCGGGTGTCCCGCGGGCCCACATACTCAGAATCTCTTTTTTTTTACATTCGGATCATTCCACTCCCTCGCACTCTCTCTGCGTTTCCTACCGCAGGCATTATCGCTTCGTAGAATTATCTCATAATGATTCCAGGCAACAAAAAAAAAACCTTTGACATATCAAAGGTTTCGGCCGGAATTCTCGCAGATAAGCACCGAGAAGACAGCTTCGCTTGAAAACCTCTTCTCACGAAGCCCCCCTCGAGATATCGGTATCCGTTCCACAGCCCTGCGAAGCCGGTCGTGATAACGAGTGAAGAGCGATACAGCCCTTTACATCATTCACGGTGTTATTTTTATTCCGGAAAAATAATTGCCTTTCGAATATCGGAAGCATATCGAAAAAAAAAAAAAAATCAAAGTAGGATTCACATACATCTTTGGGATCTCGGTTTTATTGTCGTCATTTATATCGATCTAAAAAATAAATATATTATGTACACTGAGAAAAAAATGGTTGGATTAACCAAAAGTCGCGGTGACATACGTTCAAATTTGTTATTTGTTTGGTACGAAGCATTGTTGTTTTAAACGATTATTTGCTTGAATTTATTCAAAACTTGGCGATTGAAACGAACGTATTTGTTGGACCAACAAAATACACCTTTGAACGTATGTCCCCACGCAAGTGCTTAATCCAACCATTTCTTTTTCTCAATGTATCCGGTATCTGTTCCACAGCCCTGCGAAGACGGTCATGAAAACGAGTGAAGAGCGATACAGCACTTTCCATCTTTTACGGTGTTATTTCTATTTCGAAAAATTAACTGCCTTTCGAATCTCGGAAGCACATCGAAAAAAAATTAATAAATAAAGTAGGATACAGTTACATCTTTGGGATCTCGGTTTTATAGTCGTCATTTATATCGATCTAAAAAATACATATATAAATATATATGTATCCGGTATCCGTTCCACAACCCTGCGAAGCCGGTCATGATATCGAGTGAAGAACAATACAGCCCTTTCCATCTTTCACTGTATTATTTATATTCCGGAAAAATAACTGCCTTTCGAATTTCGGAAGCATATCGAAAAAAAAAAAAAAATAAAAAAATAAAGTAGGATTCAGTTACATCTTGGGGATCTCGGTTTTATAGTCGTCATTTATATCGATCTAAAAAATAAATATATAAATATGTATGAATCCGGTATGCGTTTTACAGCCCTACGAAGCCCGTCATGATAACGAGTGAAGAGCGATACAGCCCTTTTCATCTTTCTCGGTGTTATTTCTATTCCGGAAAAATAACTGCCTTTCGAATCTCAGAAGCACATCGAAAAAAAATCAAAGTAGGATTCAGTTACATCTTTGGGATCTCGGTTTTATAGTTACCATTTATATGGATCTAAAAAATAAATATATATGTATCCGGTATCCGTTTCACAGCCTTACGAAGCCGGTCATGATAACGAGTGAAGAACGATACAGCCCTTTCCATTTTTCACTGTATTATTTATATTCCGAAAAAATAACTGCCTTTGGGCTGAAGGACTTCTGTCGATGGCCCATTGACAATATGTGAATGCAATTAGATTAGATATTACAAATATATTAATGTATCAACGTAAAAAAGAAATTGTACCGATCGTCACCGCAATGTATTCATAATAAATACACACTTGCTACTACCAACTGCCTTTCGAATCTCGGAAGCATATTGGAAAAAAGGAGATCAAAGTGGGGTACAGTTAGATCTTCGGGATCTCGGTTTTACAGTCGTAATTTATATCGATCCAAAAAATAAATACATATACATATACGTATCGTCGTTTTGGTCCGAGGAATGTAAGCCCAGTTATTTGGGCATTCGCCCGATAGGTAACAGGATATAGGATAGTAAAATCCGTGCCTTGAGCTGTTCCCCGGTAAGACGATGGTGTCTGTGCCGGTCTCTTCTCGCGCTCGCCTCTGGTACACTCGACGAAGAGTTTGCTAGGGATAGCCGAGAGGACGGGAGGAGGACGAGTGCAGCGGCCAAGGGAGAGGAGCGAGCGAGCGAGAACCTGAAGAGGATCGAGGAACAGGCCGGTCGGTCGCTTCGAGAGGAGAGGAGGCATCCCGTGTGCCACGAGAGCGCGGTAAGGACCTGAGGAATGCGCTCGTCCGATCCCACGGCTTTTCCCCCTTCTCTTATTCGCTTCTCTCCGGACTCAACACAACCGAGTAAAGCGAGAAACCATGCCGGGATATTTTACTCCGTACAGTCTATGTGTGTACGGAGTAAGTACCGCACTGGTGCAGGTATAGATACTTTGTGGTGTATGTTATACTCTGTAAGATACTCTGCGGTCTGCAGTACGATACGAAGAGTTCCCGAGGCAACCGATCGTGAACGGCGTGGCAGGCGTGCGCGCTCGATCCCCGATCCGTGCGATCTCTGCGCCGGTCTTGCGCATGCGCGCGCGCGCGCCCCCCGCCCGACATGCTAGATCTTTTTCTTCGACTTCGCGGCAGTCACCGTAGTGCATGTATATATCGACGGATAGGTTATTTCTTGCGATATCGATAATTGTTTCGCGTTAAGCGCCGAACTGGTTGGCCTCGCGATGTGCCATGGCGAGAGCATTCCCAGCGGTGACAGTATCGCGAGACCCGCGAGTTCTCTGTCCGCGATCTTCTCTTTACCCGTTCTAAGTACACGACGATGAACCAGTACACGGGGTATTGGCCATCAGCTTTTTTCACGGAGACAGCTGAGAGCGTAGCCGTGATTAATTGCACTTTGGACGAACCGGTCTACCGAGCGCTCGGCGAACGGTCGGTTGGGTGACTGTAAAGGCTCACCAGTGAATGAACAATAGTAAAAAACGGGAAAAAAATATCCGGCAAATTTTCAAATAAAATTTTCCGAAAAATGTTGATCTCTTATTATGTGATAACTTTTGGTGATTAAAACAAATGTTGGAAGAAGTTTGTCGTTTAGGGTAAAGGTGGTATAATACGGACCACCGAATGGCAGGGCTCTAAAGTTGACTCATTGTAAAATTAACTCATTGTAAAATTAACTCATTGTAAAATTAACTCATTGTATTGTAAAATTAACTCATTGTAAAATTAACTCATTGTAAAATTAACTCATTGTAAAATTAACTCATTGTAAAATTAACTCATTGTAAAATTAACTCATTATAACTAGAGAATTTTTTAAAATCTTCATCCGTCCAGTCTATTGAATGAAAAATAAATGACCACAAATTTTCATACAATGAAGGCAAATAATTTTGTAGATGCACGGTGCGTTTGACCTTGAAATGTTGTCGTTATTCGTCAATTGCTCCGTGCGACTAGGTGATAAGACTTACTTCGAATTTTTGTGTGTGTCCGCACCGACAGCAACAGTAGGACATGTAATCCGGTAGAGCCGGTACAAATTTGAGTTGAGGCTCCTGCGGTTGTTGCGAATTCTCGTCGACAAGCTTTCGGTACTGTACGCGAAATATAGGCTTCGTACCACTCGTCGCAGAGTGCTGATGGTGCTGATGACCCTGCGTGCTCTTGCCGCCGAGCCGTCCCATAATCCCGGTGAACGCTGCCAGGCTTTTTCGCCTGCGTGCTAGCCTCCTCATGCCACCTCGACCGGCCAATTCGCAGGGGTTCGACGACTTCGGGCCGGCGTACCGGCGGTACCGGTAGCAGCGGCACCACGAACAGAACCCCCTAATGGAAATACCGGTAGCCTCGTTAGCTCGGCGCGGCCTTGGGACTCAATTTTTTTTAATTCACCCTCGAGCAAAAAAGAAACCAAAATTATTGAATCGACGTAAGCGAAGAACCGCGAAACGCTGTAGTTACCAACAGTACGCTACTCCTCGATCGCAACACCTGGCACAGTTTCCCTAAACCACCTCAACGCCGCACGATGGCACAGTGCACTTTCCAATTCACTATTCCAAGCTGCGCGCGCATCTCGCGAAATACGGAGTCTCAATCACACAACGAAGAACTCACGAACGTTGCACGGTGTATCAGTCGTTGCAGCATTTTCAAAAATTTATTTTATACTCTCAACATCATCGGAAAAAATTTGCTTTCCCAATGTCCGATCCTCCTCGTGATCGCATCTCACCGGTCCAGACCGCCGGGATCGCCGAGACGATCTCGCACCGTTCTCGGCACTCCGCGAGTTACTCCGTTCTCGAGCCCGAACAATTTTTTCAGCAGTTCCACGAAATGTATCGAGATACTTTTGGATCCCGCTTCTCGCCGATCCTTCGTTCCCGTCGCTTCTCTTCAGCCGACCTCGAGAATCGCCTCTTTCTCACGGCGCTTCTCAAAGATCGTTATTTTCTTGCCTCTGGAAGCTCGGCGAGTTTCGCAACAAGCCCTGCAACTCTCGTACCGCACTCGATCCCGAAGCACGCCAACGATCCCCCGTGCCAAGATCTCCAAATTCCTTACACACACTTTATCGCCGTCCGTTTCCCGATCAGCCCGCACATCGAAGATCGGCGAACGGCTCGAGGACAACGTTGACTCGTACGTCGCACTCGCGGCGCGGCAGAAGTGTACCAGGTGGAATTCGCTCGCCGAAAGAGAGGATATCTCTCGGTCCTCGTGGTGGCGAGTCTCGCGGTCGCGCGCCCAGATCCGACTTCACTGCGGAGAACGATCGCGGACGCTCTGCATGCCGGTACCGAGGAGGCTCGATCGCTCGCGCCCCGTTCCCTACCGAGTGAAACCGGTTAACGACTCTCTTTCTCTTTTGCCTCACTGACTCTCGGTGGTACTTAATGCCCCCACGGCCCACTACAGTACACAACGGCCCGGCGATTAGGGAGCTCGGAGAACACTACCGCGGCACAGTACTGTACGATCGGTATGCTCCGTGTGTGCCTCGCTCGGCAGGCCGGAGACGAATATCGTAAGTTCTTGCGAGAGTTCTCTCGCTCCGTCACCGGCGGACTTTAGCCGGGTCACGTGATATGACCGGAAATGAGCGAAGATCCTGCTGATCGTGTTATCGAGCACCGCGGCGATCGTTATAAATATCGTTCGTCAGTGCCATTGGCGATCAACTTTTCGGAAGATTCTCGGGCAATTATTTTTTTCCGCACTACAGTACACAACAGCCCGGCGATTAGGGAGCTCGGAGAACACTACCGCGGCACAGTACTGTACGATCGGTATGCTCCGTGTGTGCCCCGCTCGATAGGCCGGAGACGAATATCGTAAGTTCTTGCGAGAGTTCTCTCGTTCCGTCAACGGCGGACTTTAGCTGGGTCACGTGGTACTGGGGAGGGGGTTTGATACCGGAAATGAGCGAAGATCCTGGTAATCGTGTTATCGAGCACTGCGGCGATCGCTTTAAATATCGTTCGTCAGTGCCGTTGACGATCAACTTTTGGGAAAATTCTCGGGCAGTTATATTTTTCCGCACTGTAGTACACAACGGCCTGACGATTAGGGAGCTCGGAGAACACTACCGCGGCACAGTACTGTACGGTCGGTATGCTCCTTGTGTGCCTCGCTCGATAGGCCGGAGACGAATATCGTAAGTTCTTGCGAGAGTTCTCTCGCTCCGTCAACGGCGGACTTTAGCTGGGTCACGTGGTACTGGGGAGGGGGTTTGATACCGGAAATGAGTGAAGATTTTGGTAATCGTGTTATCGAGCACTGCGGCGATTGTTATAAATATCGTTCGTCAGTGCCGTTGACGATCAACTTTTGGGAAGACTCTCGGGTAGTTTGTTTTTTCCGCAGAACGGGCGGACGGTCTCCCTTGAGCTGCCGCACCGGGTACGCAGCGGGACGAGACTGAAGTCGAAAGAGCCGGAGTGAAAATGCAGGCAGCCACCGTGGCTGCAGTTACGGCCCACACGGTTAATCCCCCTCCAATGTTAGAATGTAGGTAGTGCAGCATTGCCCGGGGAGGCTGAAAGCCCATGCGGAGACTTCGCCATCGGTCGTCTCTCTTCAGTGCCGATGCTCGCCCTGCTTACTTTCTCGATGGCTCTGTTGCGCTTGTCTCTCGGGTACCGGGGCTCTTCCTCGCCGGTCGCTTTCTTGCTGCCGTACCGCGCCGGCATTGAACACGGCAGCTGGCGAATACCACCTCGCCGCACTCGGGCCCGTCATCCGAGGAGCCTCGTTTCTGCCGCTGCACTTCTGTTACTACGTTCCTCATCTCACCGTACCCATTACATGCACGTAAAGACCTTCCGATACGCGTGTACTGTATTAGCCTCCGAGTCTCACATTCGCAAGTTCTTCGAAGCGAATTCTTGGAACTTCACTTTTAACTTGCCATTTTTGTACATTTTTGTTTGCTTACCCTTTGATTCATCTATAATCTACTATAAACGAGGCTGTAGCAATAACGGCATCGAGTATGGTGTAGCTGGTTACATTGGATCACTTCTTTGTATCGCTTGTATGATTGGATGGGCACATTATGCGAGCATGCGCAAGCTTGTATGTAAGAATCTTGGCATTGAGGGCTTGTCCCATGTATAACGTAGGGTAAAAGTGGGAATATGGACCGGTCCATATATCATTGATTTACGTGTTAATCGAGGTGGGCCATATTCACCACTTTTACCCTAAATAAATAAATAAATAAATAAAGAATTAATCGTCAGTCGAGAGCCTCGTTTCTGCCGTTCCACTTCTGTCGCTGGGTTCCTCATTTCTCGTACTCGTTACACGCATGCAAATACGTCTCGATACGCGCAGCACATCCTGTATTAGCCTCCGAGTCTCACGATCGCCAGTTCTTCGAAGCGAATTCTTTGAACTTCACTTTTAACTTGCCAATTTTTTTTCATTTTTGTTTGCCTACCCTTTGATTCATCTATAATCTACTATAAACGGGACTGTAGCAATAACGGCATCGAGTATATTGTAGTTGGTTACATTGGATCACTTCTTTGTATCGCTTGTATGATTGGATGGGCACTTTATGCGATCATGCGCAAACTTGTAAGAATCTTGTCATCAAGGGCCTGTCCCTTGTATAAATAAATAAATAAATAAATAAATAAATAAATAAATAAATTAATTAATTAATTAATAAATAAACAAATAAATAAATAAATAAATAAATAAATAAATAAATAAATAAATAATTAATCGTCAGTCGAGAGCTTCGTTTCTGCCGTTGCACTTTTGTCGCTAGGTTCCCCATTGCATGCGTGTAATCGTACCCGTTACACGCATGCAAATACTCGTTTTAGATGTACGAGTTCTTCGAAGCGAATTCTTTGAACTTGATTCATCTATAATCTACTATAAACGAGGCTGTAGCAATAACGGCACCGAGAATATCTTAGTTGATTACATTAAATCACTTCTTTGTATCGTTTCTATCATTGGATAGGCAGATTATGCGAGCATGCGCACACTTGTATGTAAGAATCTTGTCATAAAGGACTTGTCCTAAGTATAACATAAATAAATTAATAAATTAATAAATTAATAACTGTCAGTCGGGAGCTCCGTTTCTGTCGCTGCACTTCGGTCACAACGTTCCTCATCTTTCGTACCCGTTACACGCATACAAATACGTTTCGATACGCATGGCATATCCTGTATTAGCCTCCTTGTCTCGGATTTGTGAGTTCGTCGAAGCGAATTCTTTGAACTTGATTTATCTATAATCTACTATAAACGAGGCTATAGCAATGACCGCGCCGAGAATATTTTAGCTGATTACATTAGATCATTTCTACACTGTAAAAAATGTTATGATTATGTTTACAACACGTTTAATATACAAAGTTATATGAAATATACATCCTCGGTATATGAAGTTAGAATTCGTATACATTGTATTTGAATTTTAATAATTTAT
>JAPYZC010004908.1:0-13000 GCA_030522665.1 Ichneumoninae sp. A BG-2022a | reverse complement strand
GGCTTCATTCGTACGCGCCAACTAAGAGAGCCCCGTCGATACGATGGAAGCGCAAATTTTTCAAATTTATTTTTTATTTTATTTATAAAAAAAAAAAATGAAATTCAGCGTTTTCTCGTAAATCATTGAGGAAAGTTTCTTCGATCATTTGCGGAATGCCTTATATATCGGTTTTATTGGTCCCGACTGCAAATTCGAAGAAAGTCCTGTTGGTACGATGGAAGTGCAGATTTTTTTTTTTAATTCCATTTTTTAAAATTCGGAATTTTCTCGTAAATCATTGAGGAAAGTTTATTAGATTATTCCTGAAACGCCTTATATATCGGCTTCATTCGTACGCGCCAACTAAGAGAGCAAATTTATTTTTTATTTTATTTATTAAAAAAAAATTAAATTCAGTGTTTTCTCGTAAATCATTGAGGAAAGTTTCTTAGATCATTCGCGGAATGCCTTATATATCGGTTTTATTGGTCCCGACTGCAAATTCGAAGAAAGCCAGTCGATAATCGGATTCGAACCGCGTAGCGCCGGGCCCGACATTTCTACGATCGGAATAATGGAATTATTCCAAACTGTAAATAAATCGTGTCCTGAAAAAACAGCGGCTCGAGAAAGCCGAGAATTCACGGGCCGAGCGTTCTCGCGGTATTATCCGAGGTGGGAGCTCGTGGCTCTTGCCCGATGGCCATTAGAAAAAGAAAACAAAAATGAGATGCAAAGTAGAGAGTCCTCCGACACAACGGTGCATGCGAAGTGAACGACGATATTCGAGAAAACGCTTCGGAAGCTTTTGACTCACGTTTTCACCGCCGATTCAGTCGATTCTCGCCGCGATTCCTGGAGGTCGGCGGCAAGTCCGGTTAAACATTGCGATTTTTTTATTTATTTTTTTTCAAGTTTTTTTTTTTTTTAAAGAACAACACAAAGTTTTACCGATTCGTTGAACTCCGACCGTGATTCGCGAAACACTGTGCGGATCGCGAAATAAATTGTTCGGCCCGATGTCGTTCTCCCTCCGTCTATATAGCTGTACTATACGAGGGAGCACGGCAGTCGGCGATAGAACTGTCCGACTGGTTGCAAATAGTGAGGCAAAGCGCGCGCGAGGCTGATGACGCTCTTCGAGTTGAACGCACTCACTCTCGCCGCTTCTTTGGTTCGTTCCCACCTGCCGTGGCCGCTGTCCGGCCATGCACTACCGGAGTATCCGCACCGTGAGCAAAGTATTCATAGTTAACTGGCCTACGGCAAGACAGCGGCCCGGTAAACGCATCCACTCTCCCGAAGGCCTCTACCGCTGCTCGATCCACGCCGCGCTTATCCTTCCTTCCGGGTAAGCGATCGAGGAACTCCGCATCGGAACACTCCTGCATGCCTACCCTTTTCTCCTCGATCTTCCTCGCGCGGCGTTCGCGCCGGTAGAACGGACCTTAAGGTCATGTGAAAGATGTACCACGTGACATATGAGTGCGACTGAGATGGTATTAAATTGTACATCCGCTAATGCTTTGCTTTTTTCCGAAAAGACTACGGTCTCTGAGTCGCATTAATTACAGATTTTGGTTACCGACTGAGTCGTATCACATGTCCTTAAGGAGAAGTGAAATATCGTGGTCGGCAATGAAAACTGACTGAAACAAACTTTTCTCAAGAGGGCTAATTTTTTTTTTTTATGGAAAAGCAAATTCCAATCGGTTGCCAATTCATTTTTTTCTAAAAAAAATTAGCACCCTTGAATAAAGTTAATTTGAAAAATTACAACTATATCTCTCGCCGGTGTCTCGCTCAGCGAGAACCTAGAATTTTTCAGGACGCAACCTTCGATTGATTCGAGTAACAAATTACCGTGCTGAAAAAAACCTGAAAAATTCACAGACGCACCTCGAAGTGTTGTTTTTTAGATAACGGAGAAAAATATTTTTTACGGACATCTGTATTGTTTTTGTGGTTGAAAGAAGGCGTGGTCGTTTGCGATTGGCAAAAAGTCGATTCTCTTCGTTAATTCTATCCGCGGGCGTTGTGAACTTCGTCAAACTTATAACTGACCTACGGCAACACAGCGACCCGGTAAACGCATCCACTCCACCGAAGGCCTTCGAGGAACTTCGCATCGGAAGACTTCTGCACGCGTAGGGTACCCTTGATTCCTTGAGCTTCCTTGCACGGCGTTCGCCACGATAGAACGGACCTTAAGGGGGCCGAGTCAGCAAAATTATCGCTTGACTGAAAAAGATACTATGTGGCATAGAAAGTTGTAATAACTTTAAGCCTTGGAAGATTCTTTTCGACGAATCTATCCGCGAGCACTTTGAACTTCGTCAAACTTATGTAGTTAAGGACCTTGACTATATAAGTTAACTTAACTTAGGGTACTCCTTGCGAATAGTGTTCACTTCGCATTAGTTTCAAAGAAAAATGAGAGGGAATTGCAAATCCTCGATGATACTGAAAGGTACTGAAGGTACTGAAAAGATTAATTTTGCATAATAATAATTCCAATATGTAATTAACAAATTGATGAAAATTAAACATTTTCAACAAAATTCCCGGAAACATAGCTTTTTTTAAGAGAAAATTATTCGTTCATTTTTCTGAACACGCATGAATTTCTTCAGATTTTTAAATTCACCATGAATTTTTGTGACTTTGAACACGTTTTTCACATATAAACACTTTCAAAAACCCATGAAGCACCCATGAAGCACTTTCAAAAAAAAAAACTTAGGTTTCCGGGAGCTTTGATGAACAATTTTTTTCTCCATCAATTGGTTTATAACATTTTGGACTTATTATTATGCAAAGTTAATCTTTTTAGTACCTTTAATATGCTACATTTTTTCCAGATTTTTATACCATCGACAAGTGTTTGCAATGCCTTCTCATTTCTCTGAAACTTATGTGAAGTTAACACAAATTGCAAGGACAACCTTAACTGACCTACGGCAACACAGCGGCCTGGTAAACGCATCGACTGCCCCGAAGGTCTTCGGGATAAGAGATCGAGGAAGTCCGCATCGGAACACTCCTGCATGCGTAGAGTGTCCTTTCCTCTTCCTTGCACGGCGTTCGCCACAGTAGAACGGACCTTAAGGGGGCCGATTCAGATAAACTATGGGTTGACTGAAAAAGATACTGTGCAGCAATATAAAGTTATAGTGAATCTTAGTTTGCTGGATTCTTCGACCCCCTTAAATCCGATAACTATAATCCTTACAAGATTCTCTTCGACGACTCTGTCCGCGGGCATTGAGAACTTCGTCAAGCTTTATAACTCACGATGTAAAAAAAACTTCCTGGTTAGGTGGTCAGTGCAAAACTACCTGCTTAGCGCGAGTCGTTAAGTAGAAAGCTTGGACAGCGAAGCGCGAGAGGCACCTTTGTCTCAAACTATCGACAAGTATGCACGCACGACGTGCGCGTCAAACAATACGCGCTTGGCGAGTTCCTCCATGGACTCCTTCTCTTACTTATTTAAAATAGCGTAGAAAAAAAAAGTTGCCGAGGAAAATACATCGAGCGCCGTAAATGATTTTACAAGGGAAGTCCTCCTTTAATGTGTACAGCATGTTCGATACAGCCTCAATCTTACGTATATATTACCTAATTATAACATAAATTCTCGAGATTATACGACAGGAGACCGTTTAGAGCAGTACAATATATACTAGGACAGTATTCCATATATACGTATCCATTCTAGAGACAATCTAACTACTGTAGCGTCATCCGATATAACTCTTAACGTCGAGTGTCTGATAAATCTTAATATTTACCGTAATGGAGACAAACAATTGAGTCGTTTAAATAATTAATCATCAACCGTGACAGGCACGCAAGGAAAAATTAATGTAACGTCGCACGTGAAGACGACGAAATAATAAATCGAGTGACATGGATGTGGTGAGAACGAAGATAGGCGCGAGATTGTGCGCCGTCATACTCGTTGACAAATAATAATAAAAAGAAGAAACACACACACAATTGCACTATAACGATATTCGATTTGTCTACAAAGCTACGATAATGTACAATTTTTACTTAGACGTTTCTTTTTATAAAACAATAAATGCGTCATTGTCGGATTCGTAGGAAGCATGGGCTTTTTTTAGAGCAAACTTTGATCGAGGAGAAACAGAAATATCTGTGTAAATCGTACGAGCGTCTGAAACTCGCACTGCTCCACTAGAAATATTCACACGGTGTACACGTGAATCGCCAAATAGACTGACGAGCAGATCGGGACTATAAATTAACGAGATATGCGCGAAAAGTCATTCGTGGCTTGCGCGGCAAAGGCCGCCGAGCCAATGACGAGAACAAAACAAACAGACAAACAAAAAAAGCGACAATTATCGAAGCTCAGTCTCAAGTATAAAGAGGCTCGTCTTTTCCATTTCGCACGATACACTAGTATAACATTTTGTATTTGAGCCGAGTTGCAAGAGTCCCTCGAAAAGCAAAATAATAATGGAATTTACGCATTTTTATCAAACGTACTCGAGTATATATAATAATAAAATAATAACGTGACAATGACCTGTTCAACACACTAGACTACAAGGCGCATTGAGGCTTGGTATGAGTGTTGTTCGTGGCTGACTAGAGCACACACTTTTAGCTATGATACTCCTTCCGCTTTCACTCTAAAATCTATCAACGCCTCGACAATTAAACTAAAAACAACAGTAGACCTTTTCGTGGAGTACACCGGATAAAAAATAATTATTCGGCAGTTCGGAATATAACTGCATACCGGGGTTAAATAGTGGCTCTTTGTATAATGTCAACTCGTGCAGAGAATGTCGTACGTTGAACGATAGCACAGTCTGGAACGATGATAGCTCGAACGTTCGAGTTCTTGTTTTTTTTTCCTTTTCTTGTTTCCTCCCTTTTCCTTAAAAACTTAGTGCGCTCGGGAAACTGCTGGTCATAGCCGTGCAGCGAGAAAAATAAGCGGGTGTGACAGACTCTAAATTCCCGGTGAAATCTTTTTTTTGCAAGGTAGTTTCAATAGAGATAATTCTGTCGAGGAAATATGGCTCTCGCAGCTTTTTCTTCTGGATCCAATTGATTCCTGTAGCGTCGTGCCATGAAAGCAGCAATCACCTGTAAATATCACACAGTCGGGTAACGAATGATCAATTATCTTTACATCGAAACCACGGTGGCATGCGGGTTAATCATAACAATTTTTGATTACAAACAATTGATCGATGGATTTATCGTGTTATAGTAATTTCACAGATTATCAACTTCCAATTACTCTTGCATCGTTGAAATCTTCAAATGACTATGAATAAAATCATCGACACGAAAGATTCGATTCTACATTATCGTATGTTAATCGCAACCAACGTACGAAAGCCACCCACCATCTATTTAGAGTGTCGTGCGAGGAGACAGGGGACATGGCGATGGTGTTAGACTAGAGAAAAGCACTGGGATTAGCTCGTGGATCTTTCTGATTCCTGTAGCGCACCGTCAACCAAACCCCAACAAACTGCAAATTGTACACACAAATGTTAGTTCCAACCGATAATCTATATTACGCGAATGTAATCGCGGCAACGAATGCCAATTAATTTGTCATCGCAGCGTCACGTCGACGAGGTTCGTGAGGGGACAACATGGTGTCCAGTAAAAAATTCGTACGAAATTTAAGAACATTCAAGGACAATTTCCAGGACATTTCCAGGTTGTGGCGGGACATTTATAAAAAATGAAAATATGCATATCGCGCGCTACGTACGAAATAACGTTTAGTTCGCTAACCGTTGTCGTTTACGTTGCGATCGGTTTAGACAAAAAAAACTACTCACTATGCACGAATGCATTAATATATCTCAGCGAAACCGAGATATACATTTTTTAGTATGGTCGCTGGTGATAAACATTTTGAAACAAACCCAGATTTGCGGTCGAATAAAACATTCAAGGACAGACGAAATTCAAGGACAATCCAGGACTTCAAATATTTCAAGGACCGCTGGACACCATGAATTAAAAAAAAGAAACTAATTCACAGATAAAAAAAAATGGTCTCTCACCTCCGTGAAACTGAAGAACAGTCCTATGCCGCCGCAAAGTTTGAACGCGTAATCGATGGTAGACTGCAGTTCATTCATACATGCAGAACACGCGCAATCCTTCGCGGAGCCCGGCGGGCAGCACATTTTCTAAAATTACGAGTACATTATTTTAACATATAAAGAAAAACTCTGTACAGAATCATCAGAGCCGATGGTCGGCGGCAAAGCTCACAGTGACTTCTTCGCAGCTCGGATTGCTCAGACCAGGATCGTCGTCGCCCATCGTGTGGTTGAATCCGCAGCAGTGGAAGGTCGTCTGCACCTGGGCCTTGAGGTCGTCGTCCACGTGTCTCCATCCCTGTGCAAATAATTTCACGATTTCATTTACTCATTGGCTTTCATCCAACAAACATTTTAAAAATAATACGACGTACCTGCTCGGCCAGAGTTTCCTGTTGCTTGGCGTTGACAGCGAGGCAGGCACATGCGATGCTGAACTGGACGAGGAACAGCAGGAAGAGGATGAGCATGTACTGCAAAGTTTGTAAAGGACAAATATTCTCGACTCTTCAAGTACAAAAGAAACCAACACGGCCTACAAATCCAAAAAAAAAATGTCGAAAAAATTCGTCTGTAATCTCGGCGACGAAGAGTCAAAGTTCGACGATTCGCGATAGCGTTATCTTAAGATTTTTGTTACCGTAACGAATTTAGTTTGGTAGTATCGGAATAACAAACCCAGCTTGTAACCACAGCAAAATTTTTTACTTGGATCGATTTGCTACCGCAACAAAACAGCCTTTGTTACAGTAATTAAAAAATTTGCTATGAGTAAATGTAGCTCATATATGTGCTAACAATTACACAAGCTCGAGACGCTCAATGTGCAAAATGAAAACAAAGAGACGCAAGGAAACTGTTCCTTTGTGTTTGAGTAAAAATAAAAATAGAGTGGAATTGAAGTCTTGAATCTACGAAAGGTAATAATAACCTTTCGCACTTTAATACATAGCACCCATACCACTTATACACAGCAAATTCCAAGAATTCTCAGTTGCAAATACAGACATTATTTTCAATCATGGTGTCCAGTAAAGAGTCCATTCGAAATTCAAGAACATTCAAGGACAATTTCCAGGATATATCCAGGTTGTGTTGGGACATTTATAAAAAATGAAGATATGCTTATCACGTGTGACGTACAAAATACCATTTAGTTTGATAACCATTTCCGTTCACGCATTCTATGCACAAGTCTATATATGCATCTCAGCGAAACTGAAACACATTTTTTTAGGATGTTCGTTAGTAACATACATTTTAAAACAAACTCAAATTTGCAGGGAACTTAAATACACAAGGACATTAGGCGAAATTCAAGGTCATTCCAGGACGTTTTCAAGCAGTTCCAAGACTTCAAGGACCGCGGGACACCATGTCAATATAATAAAATGATAAAATACAAACACAGTGAGTTGATCTTCAAATAAATGTATAGACTGTATATAAATGTATATATGTATGAATTTATAACTCTCCTATTACAAGTCATTTTACTAAGGTGTCAAATAGCAGCAGGCGTAGTTTATTCTCGTAGCAGACTAAATCGTTGCGGTAACAAGAAAGTTTTGTCGTGATAGTAAAACCAATTGCTTCTGTGTACTAATTTTTTTGCTGCTTTTACTAATCGTGTTGCTGCAGGAACGAGGTCATTGTCAGCGAAACTGATTTTGTTAGAGCGGCTAAAAAACTTTTCTCCGTGTGTAGGGAAAAATTTAATGCACGCGTTAATAAAAAAGGATACAAAGAACAGAAGAACTTGATGATGCTTGACGGCTCCGATGAGGCCCAGTATCGATATCAGGATGAGTATAACGCCGCATGCGAGTATACCGCCGATTATCGGAAGGTTCGTAACGAGTGCCGATGCCCTTCCATAAACCGCGACGCCGATGAGAATAAAAGCGACGACCTGCGTTGTGACAGACGAAGCGAGAGGTTGTTACACTGATTGATTCAGCGGGGAGATTGACTAATGGAATAATAAGCGGGACGACGATCGCTGGTGGTGGCGAACGGATCGCGCATAAATGGACGATAAACTCACAATGTAGAGAATGTTCAGTGCCGTCAGGGCATTTTTCGAGCACGTGAAACCGCCGCACATCTTCGACTCCGATTTAAGTCCCGTAATCCTTCGGAACTAGCACAACCTTATCTTAGCAACGACCCGACTCGAGAGCGGAAGACTGCGGTCGAGCCAGTACGCTCCGAGGGCACCGAGACTGGAGAGATTGTCGTTCAAAGTATAAACACGAGAGGCTCGCGACCGGGACGTGAGAAAATAGTTCAGGGAGCTTTGCGGTCTATCCCGATGTGGTCCACGGATAATACGACGTTTCAACTGGGACGAAAGGTAGTTTCGTGTCAGCGCGAACGGAGAAATAACAGTCTCGACTCTTTAACAAGCTAGTCGCGACTGTTCGCTGCGCGCACTGTACCGGTGAGGATCGATATCTCGAAGTCACCGCTGCGCGGCGCTAGCGTGTCAGAAGAGGCGAGTAGAGCGACGGCGAAGCGCCGAATGGCGAAGTGAACTGCGACGAGTAACGTCGCTTCCCAACCGGTTGGACACTAACAGCGTTGGAAATACCGGCAGTCGGTAATGTAGATACCGACTTTTTTTCAAAGACTAGATTCGAAAAACTCGTGAGATCTCTTGAGATCAACGCGTACCTTCGAGGGAGGGCGATTTTAAGGGGAAGTGAAACAGAGAGATAGTTGGGATTTTCAAATTAACTTTAGTCAATGGTGTTAATTTTTCTTTGAGAAAAAAATGAATTCGGGCCGGATGCGAAATTACCGTGCGCATCCGGCTCGAATTTGCTTCTTCACAAAAAAATGTGCACCATTGAGAAAAGTTCATTACAGTTTTCATAAACGACTGTGATGTTTCACTAACAGCGTCGGAAATACCAGCGGTCGGTAATGCAGATACCGCCTTTTTTCAAAGATAATATTCGAAACGGTCTCTTGCGAGTGCTCTTGAGGTCAACTCGTACACTCGAGGAGAGCCGATTTTACGAGAGCTCACAATAGCATTTTTCCGAGAAGCTTTTTCCTCGTCGTCGAGAGATCGGTATCAGCGATCGGATGGTCAACTGAACTTCGACGAATACGTCGCTTGCGAAACGGTTGCGTCGAAAATACCAGCCGTCGGTAATGCAGATCCCGCCTTTTTTCAAAGATAATATTCGAAACGCTCCCTCGCGAGGTCTCTTGAGGTCAACTCGTACCCTCGATAATAGCCGATTTTACGAGAGCTCACAATAGCATTTTCCCGGGAAGCTTTTTCCTCGTCGTCGAGAGATCGGTATCAGCGATCGGATGTTATTGTTAGCTCGATGAAATCTCGTGCGGCGAGGCATCCGACTCGCGGAATCCATTAATCAGCGAGGGTGGGTTGATTAAATCTGTCACGCATGATAAATTATTATATACAACCGGAGCCGGCGTGCATAATCTTCTTGGCAAATATGGAGCGAGAGAGAACTTCCGCGTGTAGTACGCTGGAAAATAATTTCAAGGCTCTGCGCGCCACATCCGCGCATGTGGACTCCTCCGCTTCGCCGCGGAGCGGATAAGAAGCGCCACAAAAAAAAAAAAAAAAAAAAAAAAAAATGATGAATAAAAAAAAAACTCACCGTAATTTTTTTCTCCCATTTCTTCGAACGATGCAAATTGATAGCGAATAAAATTTCATGCGCTAAATTGTCGAACGAAAGTTCCAGCAGAGTGAATGACGACATCGAGACGCGCCAGCAATCTCGAGACAATGAGAAGCTCGTTACGGGTTTCATCACAATCGTCACGCACATTGATCAATTCTCTCGCGCGCGCGTGCCCCCCTTGTTTTTCGACGTCTCGTATAACAAATACGCGCTCCCATAACTCCGTTCGTGACGAGTTAAACTCGTTAGGATGGCGCGCAGGGGAGAAGAGCCGGAGCGAATCTCGCGGAGTCGAGACGAGAGAACGAGACGGAATTCGTTCCCAGCATAAATAGTGTAGACGCGAGAGCGCGCTCCGTTACTGGTGTCCCGTCACTCTGAGAGCGGAGACAGGAGTCTCTTCCTCGCTAAATCGGCGAAACATCGTCGACCACGAGTAGGTAAAAAAAAAAAAAAACAAAAAAAAAAAAAAAAAAAAAAAAAAAAAAAAAAAAAAATTATCTCAATATCGTTAAATTCGGAAATCGCAAAAGAGGGATAAAGAAAACCCGAGATCTCTCCGGAACCCGCGCGGTCGAATTTATTTTGGATCGGGAGATTTGTTCAAGTGCGACTGTTTGCCTTGCCGGTTAATTTATTATTCTCGTCTAGGCGTCAACATGTAAGTGACGTTAGTTGGAACCGGTGGGGAGGGGGGGGGGGGGTTTCGAAGAGGAGGTCGCTCATTACGCATGTACGCTATGCATGTTAATAACCGTCGCGCCGACGTAACATCAACGAAAAATTCACATCCGCGTTTACATAGCGCTGTTTTACAATCCAACAAGCCGCGCGCTTTCACCGAAGACGTCGCGGCAATTTTTGACAAACATCTCGCACGAGTGATTTCTATATTTGGCGTTAACTGGGTTTTTTTTTTTCGGCCCGCGGAAGGCGAAGCGGTGGGGCATCGGAGTGGCGACGATTGTCTACGCAGATACCGGCGATTCGACTGATAAACCCGGCTAATGTATAAAATGTACTTGGCAGGCATACGCGACTCTATTCCGAGTTCACGTAGTTAAGAGGCGTATCGCCTGATCGAACGTCGCGTTTCCACCCCTCGAGAGTCTTCCGGTCGCTCGCAGAGTGCAAGTAGTGCGATTCTTAACGAACTATCGATACCGATTGTCGATCGCTCTGTTGCCTCCGTTCGAGACGGTGTCCGTTAACCGGGGATAAATAACGGAAAAAAAAAAAAAAAAAAAAAAAAAAAAAAAAAAAAAAAAAAAAAAAAAAAAAAAAAAAAAAAAAAAAAAAAAAAAAAAAAAAAAAAAAAAAAATCGAATGTGAAAGAATCATTCGATCGATTTTTTCTAGCCACGCTATCGCTGGCGATAACAGGCTCGCACATAGGATGGACCTCGCCGAGTCTTCCGCTGTTGAAGCGGGACGACTCTCACCTTCCACTGACTTCGGACGAAGCCTCGTGGATAGCCTCGTTCTACCTCCTCGGATCGATACCCGGGAATCTGCTGGCTGCCTTCGTCGTCGATCGTTTCGGTCGCAAGAATAGCCTCCTTATCGCCGGTATTCCCCTGTTCTTCGGTTGGGTGCTGATAATCGTCGCGTGGAATCCTTACATACTGTACGCCTCGCGTTTCATAAGCGGATTGGGTCAGGGGGTCGTGTACGTGGTCTGTCCGATGTACATCGGGGAGATCGCCGACAAGAACATCCGCGGCGCGCTCGGTTCGTTCATAAAGCTGATGGTCACCTTCGGCGAGCTTTACGCCCACGCGATAGGCCCGTTCGTTCCTTACGAGTGGCTGGCCTACTACTGTGCGATAATTCCCATCGTGTTCTTCGGGAGTTTCGCGTGGATGCCCGAGTCGCCGTACTACCTGGTGATGAAGAACGACCAGGACGGCGCCGCGAGGAGTCTTCGCAGGCTGAAGCGTTACACGAACAAGGACGATCTTCAGGAGGACATGGACCAGATGGCCAAGTCGGTCGTGAGGGATCTCGCCGATCGCGGACACTTCTGGGACCTGTTCGACACGCCGGGCAACCGGCGAGCGGTCTTGATAAGCTTCGGACTCCAGTTGATCCTCCAGTTCAGCGGTATCGCGGCCATCGAGTCTTACACGCAGGAGATCATCGAGGAGAGCGATTCGGGCCTGTCGGCCGGTATCGCCGTTATAATTCTGAGCGTTCTTCAGCTCGTCGCCGGCCTCGGGGCCGCGGCCCTGGTCGACAGAATCGGCCGAAGACCGCTGCTTCTGTCGACCACCCTCCTCGCCGGCGTCGCCCTCACCGTCAGCGCCCTCTTCTATCTCGTGAAGCTGCGGCTCGGCTACGGCATGAGCAATCTCGGTTGGCTTCTCGACGCTTCCGTCATGTTCTACGAGCTCATCATCGCCCTGGGCCTCAGCCCCCTGTCCTACATGATACTCGGCGAATTGTTTCCCACCAACGTCAAGGGTGTCGCCGTTTCCCTCGCCAACATCTGGGCCTCCCTACTCGCGTTCGTCGTGTCGAAGATGTACCAGGTCGTCACCGACACGTGCGGCATTTA
Source organism: Ichneumoninae sp. A BG-2022a (assembly GCA_030522665.1). Classification (NCBI taxonomy): domain Eukaryota; kingdom Metazoa; phylum Arthropoda; class Insecta; order Hymenoptera; family Ichneumonidae; species Ichneumoninae sp. A BG-2022a. The sequence goes on along the minus strand of JAPYZC010004908.1, from coordinate 683 downwards.
CGCGGCCTTCGGATGGTTCGCGACCACATGCTTCTTCGGTATGGTCTTCATATTCTTCGTCGTGCCGGAGACCAACGGCAAGTCGCTGCTCGAGATACAGGAGGAACTCAATTGCCGTCGGGGAGGTCGCAACAAGGCCAACCACGGGGTCGACGAACCGCGCGCCAAGGAAATCAACGTGAGCGCTATTTGCTGACTCGCGGCGCCTTGAATTACTCATTTACCAATCATCATTGACGACAGTAAGGGCCCTTATCTTATTAAACGTAGTCGTTTCGAGAGACGTCGGTGACGCGGAATTCCGGCACATTTGCGTCCCGGGTGTGAGCGACGAGTCGTCGCTCTTCCGGAATACAAGCCTCGCTCCCAAACTCTCCTGTACGAGGCGCCTTCAATCGTAGAGTTCGTTATCACGGAAACAAATCGTACACCGCAAATATCTGACAACTGCTTAATTGCCGGATCAAACACTGTACGCAGCCTTTTCCATACACCATGAAAAGTGTACGTATTCGATGTGTGACTCATTACGCATTACACATTAGACCTTACATCATGTGTGTAAGACATTGTTAGGAAGTTTGCATTTCATTGTAACACCGGCCAAAGGTTACAACTTTAAAACATAACACGTCCAATATCATCCACATGTGTACACTTACGGGCGAGGAAGGTTACAGCGA
>JAPYZC010004905.1:0-13815 GCA_030522665.1 Ichneumoninae sp. A BG-2022a | reverse complement strand
TAAAAACACATTTTGCAATTCGGAGCCCTACGATGTTGTGGCAGCGACCGAATGGCAACTCTCATTCAAGGAACACGACGAATAGAGGCGCAAAAAATACGTCGTGTTCCAAGGTAAAAAAATATTTTTCCACTAACGAATTCGCGACAAATGCCCAATATTATTCAGCACCTTCGAGGCCTCTTCACAATACCCTGAGACTCGGCTTGGCGAAGGACTCGTGCGCTGGGCTAAAGGACGAACACGAATCGTACAGACTGTGAGGGGAAAATTAAGAATGCATCGAATCGAATCGTGATACGATTATTAATAATGCATTTATAATAAATTTTTTTTAAACCATGCGCAACGGCCGATGGAAATTAGTAAAAACACATTTTTCAATTCGGACCCCTACGACCGAATGGCAACTCTCATTCAAGGAACACGACGAATAGAGGCGCAAAAAATATATCGTGTTCCAAGGTAAAAAAATATTTTTTCCCTAACGAATTCGCGACAAATGCCCAATATTATTCAGCACCTTCAAAGCCGCTTCACAATACCCTGAGACTCAGCGTGGCGAAGGACTCGTGCGCTGGGCTAAAGGACGAACACGAATCGTACAGACTCTGAGGGGGAAATTAAGAATGCATCGAATCGAATTAATAATGCATTTATAATAATTTTTTTTTAAACTATGCGTAACGGCCGATGGAAATTAGTAAAAACACATTTTGCAATTCGGACCCCTACGATGTTGCGGCAGCGACTGAATTCCAACTCTCATTCAAGGCTCCGTGTCATTTGCATGGTTATTCGATGCATATCTGATTCGCCCGTCATTCGAGGCTGAGCGTGAGCGATTTTATCTGCATTTCTCATCGCCAGGCTGTGTATCGGGCTGTGGCGTATAGTCGGAGCCGTAGAATCGTTGAGCGCACGATGACTCTTCCATCAGGACTCGAGAGCGGAGCCAGGAGAGCGAGAAAGTCGTTACAGATACGATTGCCCTTCGTCGCCCTTTGACGCGAGACCCGTTGAGAGAGCATCATCGATGGGGTTGACTATTTCTCGAGGCAGAACACGTACTCGGGTCCTTTCTCGGAGTGTAAGGATCGATCGACGATAGAGGGAGGGATCTCAAGTCGCTTTCGTTGTAGGCGAAGGAAACGATCGTTGAACCTCGATTACGTTAGATTACGTTATTCCGGTTGAAGGGGGGGAGGGATTGTGTTGCTGCATTATTCCACGTGGATCATATATTCATATCAAATACAGACGGAAAACGGTTTCCTAATAAATAAATCGACGGATTTGTAGAAAATAAATCATTTCTGTGAAGGGGGTTTCCATCGATTTCAGACAAAAAGACGTGTTTCATTTATTGTTCACGGTAACAAAAAAGTTTGTCGAAAATCCCCGACGATTAATTGTTCTCAACGGTGATGCGATCATGCAAAAAATCCTGCGGATTCAGTACAAAAAATTGTAGGAGTTTCATTTATTGTCAATATATATATATATATATATATATATGTTACTACATTAAAAAATGAAACCATTCGTACAATTTTTAATGTTCGCACGTGGTAATTTTTTGGCATGATCGGAATACCTTTAAGGATAATCAATCGTGGGGAATTTTCGAACACATTTTTTTTGCCAATAGAAATAAATAAAGGTCGTTTTGGTGCCTAAAATGGATGGAACTCCCCGTTAAAAGTACAATTCAGCTTTCGCAGAATGGGAACACAGCGATACAAAGAAACGCTTTGATTCCTAGATGGTACGAGAGGCTGACGCAGGAATGCGAGAAAAAGCATTACCGGAAGCTGCGATAAATCACAGCCATTTAATTTGTCGCCGTTACAAATCTCGCGTGAATGAGCTTTCAGCCAATGCTGGTATAGCGACGTGCTACGGGTGTTGGTGGGTTTAATTGTATCTATACACAACAGTGTAGTGGATGGAGAGAGGCAGCATTGAGAGAGCACCAAAGCGGCGTGTGTTGAGAGGGGTGACCGAGGGTGCCTGGCAACTCCGTTCCTTTCCAACGTCGACTTTCGAGTCGGGGCGAACGAAGATGAAAAAAAGGCACCGGCGTCGACGAAGAAGAAAGCAGGGACGGAAAGACCAAGGGGGTCGTGCGGAAGAGAGAGCGACCTCTCGAGTCGAAGAAGCTGCGTATAATAAAACTCCCTTGGCGAAACACCGAGGGAAACATCGAGACTTCTTTCAGGCGTTGATTTATGCATTTGGCAAGCTCGCGGCCAAGCCCGGAGAGTAGTTACACAGTCGGTATACGTTCCAGCTGTAGTAGCAGTGCGGCTCTCGTGACGGCTTGACCCGCAGTTATACAATTCCCTCCGCCCCTCACCCCCGCCCCCTCGGCGAAATTACACTACCCTCGTACTGCGGGGGTCGTCAGAACTGCCCTTTTTACGAAGCTTAAATTAGAGAATTTCACAACCAGATGTGGTACCCGGTTCATTCTATGACACGATATCGCATAATAATTTTCCTCTCATTTGCCTCCTTTTCCTCGAGCGTTTACAATTTCTGTGCCGATTCTAAAGTGCACAATTGCCTATTATAACCCTATATATATACATATATATCTCACCGTCCGTTAAACGCGTAAGCGTGTTATTAACCAGTAAAAGAGGGAGATATTCAGCTGCAAGCTCCACTTTATACTTGCCGCAGCAAGAATGCTAAAAGTCACAACGCGAGTTCTCCCTGAGCCGGTTGAAACTTTCGCGTACCGTTGTACCGGGTTCGGGCGGGGCTGGGTTGGGGGGGGGGGGGGGGGTGCGATTAAAAATTTGCGGTTCTCTGGTTGTACGGTTACCGAGCCGAGGTAGCGGGATCTTTCCCAAACTCTCGGTACTACCCTCGACTCTCATGCATACAGCATGGAAGACTTTACGTCTCGTACTTCGGCAACGTAGTCCCGGTACAATAACGTTTTTCTTTTTTTTTTTGTGGTTCGCTGTTACATATCTGTCTGAGATAAAAGTTGTAACGCAACGGTGTGTCTCCGGCGGCGTACGGCCGGGACAAAAGGAAAATGCTTTCGGTACACGGGAGGAGGAAGAAAACGTTCGTGGAGCTGAAGCTCTTCCTCTCTATCTCGTTGCGCAGGATGTTTCGGCAATAATAATAAATAAAATGCGGCGTATCAGTTAGGGTCGGTGTGCATCTGGATTGCCGCTCTGTGGTTCGCGGCAGCGGGTATTAGATATCGGCTTGCCGTAACGTACCACTGCGGTCTTGGCTCTATGGGCCCGCCGCATGTGCTCTATGGGGCTGGATACTCGTTTCTCGGTCTCACCCTCTCGCACTCCCGTTGGCTTTCTCGATTGGTCGAACGCTCGTGCCTTCCTCTCTGTTCTCGTAGTCTTCTTTACTGTACGTCGTACTGCATTGCTGTATTTCCGAGCAGTTACTGAAATCTTGCTTACGAGTTTTCGTGCACGTTTTTTGATTTTTTTTTTTTTTTTTTTGAGAGAGACACGCATGTGCGTAATGTTCTCGAGGGCTTCGTGTAATGTCCGTCCATAGGGCCGAGATGGAGGCACGGCGGAAACGTTAGTTGGTCCAAATAGCTGCGTGGTTATATACGCTCCAGACGACTACATTTTTTCAGTCAATTATTGGTTCTGCCAACAAATTAGTCGATGGCTGATCAATTAGTTGGTCGCCAACCAATTGGTCGATGGCTGATTAATTAGTTGGTCGTCAACCGATTAGTTGATGGCTGAACAATCAGTTGGTCGTCGACCAATTAGTCGATGGCTCATCAATTAGTTGGTCGCCAACCTATTAGTCGATGGCTCATCAATTAGTTGGTCGCCAACCTATTAGTCGATGGCTCATCAATTAGTTGGTCGCCAACCAATTAGTCGATGGCTCATCAATTAGTTGGTCGCCAACTAATTAGTCGATGGCTGATCAATTAGTTGGTCGCCTACCAATTAGTTGTTCGCCAACCAATTAGTTGGTCGCTAACCAATTAGTTGGTCGCCAACCAATTAGTTGGTCACCAAATAATTTGTTGGTCGCCAACCAATTAGTTGGTCGCCAACCAATTAGTTGGTCGCGAATCAATTAGTTGCTCGCTAAACAATTAATTGGTCGCCAAATAATTAGTTGGTCGCCAAACAATTAGTTGGGTGCCAAAAAATTAGTTGGTTGGCAAACAATTTGTTGGTCGGCAAACAATTTGTTGGTCGGCAAACAATTGATCAGTCCATCCAACAAATAAATCGGTTGCCATCAATTAATCGGTCGATCCAATAAATGAGTTATTTGTTACCGGTTGTCGAATTGGTCGATCCAACAAATAAAATCTTTGTGAACATACTGACTCGTTGGCCGAACCAAATAAATCGACCAGAGCGTATCCCACCACGCAGAAGGTTGGCAAAACAAATTATCTTTCTGCATGGCTGTTACAGTAATAAACTGCAACATTTTCGAACCCCCAGTACCCCGCACCATCAACGCGTCGTTATACCTCTCGTTCTTTCCTCGCGAAATTCGTTACCGGCAGTGCTTTTTTCAAATTTTTTTATTACCTTCCCTCACTGAAAATATGGCACTCCGGCCTTTCCATTCGTTTACTTTTTTACGCTCTCGCCCGTACTCGCACAGCGTTACGACAAAAGTTATATTAACTCTACAGTCATAGTGTAATAATACCTCGGTATACAGCTTGTCGGTTAATTTATCGCGAAACGTGCGTGTCAAGTAGAATTACGGAGAGCGTGATGGTTTCTGGGAATCGCCGTGGGATGAATCCGAGAATAATATTTTTTATTTTCCTCCATACGATAAAGAACGAGATCTTTACACAGATTCCGTCGTAAAGTCGGTTACAACACTTCGGAATTTTCCGTGGCTCTGTTTCTCTCGGGATCCCGACGGAGTCGCTGTAATATTACGCAGGCAATATTCCCCGATCCCTTTTTCTTCCTTGAGTCGAGAAGCACAGCGGCAGCGGCGGCGGCAGCAGGATGCAGAGAAACCGTGACCGTTTCACGTCCCTCCGAGAAACAGAGTTTCTTATCCCGTCACGTTTCGCCCGTGTGTCCAGCGAAAATCTCGCAAGACCTCGGGATTTGGTTGGGCAGCTTCCCGGGACACAACCGTGCGCCTAGAAACGAGAAAGTGCAAGAGAGTGAGATTTCACGGGTTTTTTTTTTTTTTTTTTTTTTTTTTCATTCCTAGCAAGCCGGGGCAGCATCAAGAGGAGCGAAGAAGCAGACGGGCTTGGGGGGGTTCGAGAGACTTGTGGGTGGGTCGGATAAAATATTCTCGCTGCGTGGAGAGCATTAAGTCTGGCACACGGAAATCTCGTCCGGCACATCGTCAACGCGATCATTCGTCATTCCGTGGAAAGTTTGCTCGCTCACGCTCCGTCCCTCTCGCGCTCGGCTCTCCGGGCGAGCGTCATAGAGCGAGGCGGAGGACGCGCCCCCTCGAGGCCATCCTGCACTGCATGGTCCACAGTTTACGGAGGGCAACGTTTGTCACCGGCTGTTACTTCTCCTCCCTGAAAAATCGTCGTGCAACTTTTGCCCCGGTCCGTTTTATTATACGAGATTTGAGAGGCAAGCAAGACCGGACGATTCTTCTAAAATGAATTACAATAGAAATATGAGCGATGGCGGATCTGTTTGGGGGCGCGATCAAAGAAGATCCCACGTAAATAAACGACTCGACTAAACTTACCGCTTCGATGCTCTCGATGCACTGCGATACCGCACTCAGAAAAATAATTTATTTGACGGCCACCGTTTATTTGGTTTAAGTAAAATAATTATTTGATTCAAATAAATATTTATTTTAATTAAGTAAATAGTTACTTAAATGAAATAAATATTTATTTAAATCAAATAGATATTTTATTTTTTTTATTTTTTTTTATTTTTGTATGTTCCATCGTATACCCTCCTCGGGTTTTTACTTAACCCGTCCCTTTTCACCCCTATCACTCCCTACCCGCACTTCACTAAGCTAAACTAACTTCCAGTGCGTCCACAGCCGACTTAGCTACACCCAGAAAAATAATTTATTTGACGGCCACCGTTTAGTTGGTTTAAATAAAATATTTATTTGATTTAAGTAAATATTTATTTGATTTAAATAAATATTTATTTGATTTAAATGAGTATTTATTTGATTTAAATAAATATTTGTTTAAATCAAATAAATATTTTACTTAAACCAAATAATCAGTGGCCGACAAATAAATTATTTTTCTGGGTGTACACTGTACGGCATTTGCCGAGGACACGGGGAAACTACGGAAAACCCGTGTCGGTACAGACGGCCCTATATTTTTCTGATTCCTTGATGTTTTAAGATCAAGAACTCAGAAAAACTGGCCTGCCGCTCAACATCCGATGTGCAAGCCGGTGTGGGGCTAAGCGGTCACCCATCCATCTACTGGACGTTGCTTGACTTGGGAGACCGTCGAAGCTACACATCGACCGCGCACCTAACGCTGTCGGTACGACAGCGTTAGGTGCGCGTTAAAAGTTAATGCATAAATAACACATAACATCCCTGATAGCCATGCGCCATGAAACGAACGCAGTTGGAGCAATATTTGCGACATGTGCAGCGCATGTCGCAAATATTGCTCCAACTGCGTCCGTTTCATGGCGCGTGGCTATCAGGAACGTAACACTGTTGATATTTCGAATGGCGTTGTGAAGATTTTTCTTTCTATTATGCAGTCGAAAGGCCTAGGAGCGCTGTTGACGGTCGAAGACATTATGGAAAGGACATCAAAGAATCGGATGACGCGACATTAAGGCAAATGTTCCAGTTTTCGTCTTTTTTAGGGCAAAGAATGCGGTTTTCCGTTATCTATACGCGAGTTGTATTGTCGATTCGAAAACGAACTGTTTTAGTATATGCATCGAAGGGGCAACACGAGCGTTTCAACGGAGCATTGGAACAGAGCTCCTAGATTTTTGGAAAGTATTGAGAAACTTAATTAGAAAGGTTTCGGACAAGTGCATTAAAGCGTGAGGAAGAGGCGTTGGAACGAGTGGAAATGTTGTTGATGGAAAGCGATGACTCAGGAAGGAATGCTGGAACATCTCGTGTTGGGGTGACCCGGAGAAGTTAATCAAGGAAAAATAAAATGGCGGTTCAGTGTGGAAAGTGGAAGAACCTGGCGAGGAGAGTGCCGGATGGAGGTGAACCGAAGGAAATTGACGGATGATGATGGTAGATGGCGTGGAAGATTGTAGGGTGATTCGGACGGTACAGTCGGCGTTGGATTACGGCCACAACTGACTACTGAGCAGTATGGAAAAACTGGAATGGCAATAAGAGGATTGGGGAAAAGGAACCGCGGAAATTACAGAATGGGAGGCTATAATAGAAGAAAGCTTTACCATTGTCGATTTCTGTGGTAGAATGAGCCGTTGGACAAGTATGGCCTAAACGAAAAACAGTGTTTTGTAAAGAAAGGGTGATCAGGGACGATTGACAATGGGCGGAACAAAGAAGTAGAATGATGGAGCAATAAGATAAAGAGTTGTGACGGATGGAAACTTTGTAATCTACCGAGTTTTGTGTTAAAATAAGCACCAGGCCGCGCGTGACGACCGTGAAAAATTGTGTTTTGTAAGAAAAGGAATTAGCGATGATTATGTATATGGACTATTAACGTGGAATGTGTTGGAAAATTGTACTTGGAATACTTGAAACCGCTTATATGTTTTTATATTATTTTCTAGGGATTTGGAATGGGATTGTTATAAGGGTGGGGATATGTAAAAAAACCGATAGGGTACACATATAAATAAACCTACTATATGCATCGAAGCCTTCTGAACGCAATTCAGCCATTATCGAAGTTAATTCAGAAGGATCTACTTACTAAATTATTGTTTTAACAATGCCTCTGTATTGCCGGTATTTCCATCGCTTCTTAGACCTCATATGCTGCAGTTTTCGTCATCATCTTATACCCAGTTTCCGTCACACGTGACGCACATGTCGGTTCACCAAGTATCAAGTTTTCATCTTTATGTCGGACTTTATGGCGGCAGGGTATAAATATTTAAAAATTATTTTTCAATAATTTTAGGGGTCAAAACGATATCCAAACATTAACTCGAATTTATATTAACTGCAATGCAACAAGTGAAGGAAATTACAGCACAACATAATTTTGCTGACGCACTTTCCTTCGTGACAAATTTAATAAAGAGAGCAATCAAAAAATAAGTTATTTCCAATCTAATTCATAATAATACATGTACTGACACCGTTGGTATAACTTTTATTTTTGTGGGAAGTACCAAAACGCTTTTGGTGGGAAGTACCAAAACGCCAGTTGCGCCACACACATTAATAAATCGTGAAATTAAAGTTTTTAAAAAATATACGCATGACGACAATAATCAAGAGTAAAATCTGCTCTTCAACATGGCGTCAATTTCTTTTTGTATTAAACGAAAGCTGTATTTATTATTACTATAAATTACGTTCCATGACGGTAACTGGGACAGTGACGGAAACTGGACCGTTTACGTTTAGTGAGATACTCGGCGTAATAAATGGATATATTTTTTTTACTTTCACGACGTTATGGTGGGTTTCATTTTTTTTTTTGCTGCAGGTGTCATTGTAGGTTACGTGGTGTTAGGTTAGAAACTATTTGAGGTAATTACGGGTTGAAAAAGTTTTCATCTCAAATTTACCGTTAAAAAATAAATTGCATGTGTAAATTAATAATTTGTAGGTTGATAAATTATTTTTTTGTTCTAAAATACGATATTTTTACTATGACGATTGGTAAGAAGAACCAACGGTCTCGACGTTCGGTGCACGCTCCATGTAAATAATACGTGAATACTTCACAATACTTCATCAGATTCGGACTTTTGGATGAGTGGTAACTTTTGAATACCAGACGGTATTCAAAAGGACGGAGATATGGAATCCATTGAGATCACTTTTTTGTTAACTGATTTTCTTACGCTACCTGGATGAAAAGCATCTATATGACGAACTTCAGTCGCGTAGAAAATGAGACAAAATATGTTCAGAAAAATTACTGGGTTTTTGATTTTTGTATATCATCGCATCAATTTTCGTTTATTAATTTACCATTACAATATTAACGACAAGTGATGGGTCACAAACTGTGTTTATGTGTTGATTGTAAAATCTACAAAATACGAAAATCACATCATCGACAAACAAGTGATGTGTTCTCAAACGTTTGCGCGCATCACAGTCGCGCAACGATTCTGCCCCGAACGCCAGTTGGCCCCGAGCTTTCGTGGAGTGAGGATCGTATTTGTTCTGCAGTTTTTTTTGGTATTTCCGTATATATTGCGAATTCGTGACGAGTTTTTTAAATACAGTAATATAGAATCAATCGAGGAATGCGCCGTTAGTGTCGGGGTCGACATCAACGCGTTATATTAATGGTTACTGAACGTTTTTTCCCGATTGCGTCCTACGGTCGAAATTTGATCAAAGATGGCCGCGAGAGTCCAGCTGTGGCTGTGCCGGTTTCGCGTCATTCTGTAGAGTTTCTCGGGCGAGTTTAAATCTGGGGTTGAAGGGTGGAAATTGAGTACTCGTTTGTTCGATATACCGCAGTCGTGGGCGAGAAAAATAACAGTCTTCGAGCGGGAGGCGTTTCAAGGATAAAATAACAACGAGAAGCTCGAGCCGCGTGGTCGTTTTGGCGTTCCAAGGATATCATTATCAGTCGTCAGTCGACACGGCATTCGTGAGCCCCTTGATTACAAGTTTCTTTTTGTTATGTATATCCATATATCCGTTTCGACTTTACATTTTCACAGCACGCGAAGGGTATCCATTGAAAAATATTTTATGGAAGTTATGCATGAAGAGTGCTAGTTTTCGTCCCTGCTGTGTGTGAACTTACAAATATCTGTCGCATGCGCACATTGAATCGATTTTACGTACTTTACGCACGCTTCTCGTACTTTACGCACGCTTCTCGTACTTTACGCACGCTTCTCGTACTTTACGCACGCTTCTCGTACTTTACGCACGCTTCTGGTACTTTACACACGCTTCTGGTACTTTACACACGCTTCTTGTACTTTAACCCTTTTATAAGTCGCACCTCTATCTCCACACTTCGGCGCTACTGTAGCAGCGCGTGACCCCCACTCCGCGTCCGTTAGTCCCATTTCGGTACGGGTTCGGGCCATGCGACTTCTAAAGGGTTAAGCACGCTTCTCGTACTTTACATACGCTGTTACGACTCGAGAGTTTATAGCCGTTCCGACGCACCGTCTGACGGATTTGTCAAAGTACACGCCGACAATGTTACTGAGTAGAAAATGTAGAAATGCAGAAAAAAGAGTAGAAATGATCGTGAAAGCGAAAAGTGTGATCGAGACGATACCACAGGAATGAAAAGTAGCACTTTTCATGCACGAGTTACAAAAAGTGCCTTTTACAAACAAATGCATGTAAAATCCCGCTTTCCATTCCTGTGAAGTGTGCGCAGAAAGGCACTTTTTCGCATCGCGTGCGAGAAAAATACTGCGCATGCGTACAAACGCAATATGGTATTTTTTCTCGCACTAGAGCGGAAAAGTGCCTCTCTACGCACATTTCACGGGAACGGAACGCGTGATTTTCGTGAATTTGATAGGAAAAATTATGTGAATGTCATGGGCGTAGAAAAGGGAGTTCTGACTCGTGTGAATGCCGCACCCGCCAAGAACTCCCTTTCTACGCCCTTGTCATACAAATAACTATTCTGCGCTCTCTTCACAGGAACGGAAAGCAGGATTTTACGTGCATGCGTCAGGCAAATAACTGTATCGAGAAAACAATAATTGTAAAACAGGAACTAAAAATGATAATTCGAGGTATGCGTCGCGCGAAAAAAGCGGCCTCAATGCGAATTCCAAATGATTCGACATTTTTATAAATGAGATAAAGTATCGCGACACAGCAACTTTATAATAATTTGGAACAGCGATTTACCGTCCGACGTGACCGAAGTCTCTCGCGCCTCTCGCTCTCTTCGGTCGCGCACGCTTTTCTTGTCCGTCGATCGCACTCTTCTATTCTCACCGCGCGGCATCTGTAGAAGAAACGCGGGGAGAAGGATAGCTCTCGCGCGATCCTGCAATTCCCCCGTTTGAATAAGTTTTCGATTCTCCCTTTGACGTCGGACATTCGTCTTCGGCGAGCTCGCCGCGTCGACATCCCAGTCACGCCGTCCCCTCGTTTGTCTGGATGAACGTAATGACGGAGCGCGCCGGCTTTTTATTACTTCTCAAACATCCGGCGCGTGGAATATCTTAAACCCATACACGCCAGCCATGCGTACCGTTCTCGAAGAAATGAGATGTAGTGCACGTATATAACGTAAAAAAAACTGCGACCCTCGATGCGTTGTTTCCATACACTACGATGATGCGTAACAACGCGCATTTACGATACACAGAAGGTATATTGGATTACGATAAGTACACCGATAGGTCGCCGGATACGGACGACGTATTACGGGATTCGGCTGATTTATACCGTAAGCTCTGAGAGTACCAATCGCATTTAAAGCGAGGTGGAACAGACCGTAGATAACAAATGGGCTAAACGCCCAATTATTAACATCTTCGAAATTTTAACTTAACATGAATTAAATTTTAACCTTAAAATGATTGTCAACTTAAGCTTGAATCGTTGAGTTATTAAAGATTTACAACGATCAGTCTTTTTGTAATATTTGAGCAAACGCTGGCATTTCATTTTTCCTAAGAAAAGTTTAGCAACTGCGATGAAAAAAGGATTATAGTTTTTGGTAGCGACTCAGACACGAGGTTTCCCATCGACTTGAATTAAAGGTATATTGGATTACGACAAGTACACCGTTAGGTCGCCGGATACGGAAGACGTATTACGGGATTTTGCTGATTTATACCGTAGGCTCTGAGAGTACCAATCGCATTTAAGAGAACGCGAAACAGACTCTTTGGGTAACAAATGGCCTAACGTCCCGACTACTAACGTCTTCGAAATGTTTACTCAACATTAATAGAAATTTAACCTTGAAATCATTAATAATTTAAACTTAAAATCATTAATAATAAAAAAATAAAAATCATTCATAATTTTTAATTAAAATCATTAATAATTTAAACTTAAAATCATTCATAATTTTAACTTAAAATTATGAGAGACTCAAACTTAAATTGTTAAGTTACGAATAACTTAAAATTATTAGCGTCTCAATATAATGGTTCAGCAGACGCTGACACTTTCGTGTTCCTAAGAAGAGTTTCATACCCCTGATGAAAAAAGGTTTACAGTTTTCGTTACCAAAGCAAGATTTGTAAACTTCGCTCACGTTTCGCGTTTCGCAATTTATCAGAGAGGCGTTTTCAATATGTACTCCGGTCTCGAGTGCTCACTCGTCCTTCCACACCCTGTGCGTTACTATTACTTCATCTCGACCTCTGCTCCTCCCTTTCCCTCATTCTCCTTCCCGCGAATTGGTATTTCCCACGGAGGCAAGAACCCTGATATTAGCTTCCGAACGCGAGATCAAAGTAAAGTGATGCAAGATGGCGACGAGGTCCCAAACGTGCGGGGAATGACAGCCGGATGCAAATGACGTGCAGCAGCATCAGCCACTAGCCCAGTTAGCTAATGCGTCCGGGGTGCGCGGAGGAGCCGGGGGGAGGGGGTTTCACCCCCCCCCCCCGTTCTACCGTCATTGCCGCTGCGGAAAGAGGCTACACGGATAGTCCGCGATAGAGTAGCTGACACCCTTGGCGAACAGCTGCGGGAACGAACGAGGAAAAAAAAGGAAATTAAGTAGATGCTGTAAGATGGAAAAATCGGTGAGGAAAACGAGGGCGAGAAAAGAGCCGAAGGAATAAGAAGCCGCTTGGCGAAGAAGCGTACGGGGAAGCGCGACGCTAGAGAGCGACAAAAGTTTGCGGAACGGTGAATCGTCACGACAGGAGAGAGTATCACGAGGCAGGGAGACACGCGATGCCGCAAAGTCCGGACGAACCCAACGTGCCGCCTTGTCAACGTGAACGGAAACTTCTAATCAGATTTATTTATCGCGAGGACACGGCGTGAATAATACCGCGACTGGATTGCGTTTAAGTCCGGTGGCAAATGTCCTGCGAGTACGGGGGCAGTTGTTGTAACCGAAAAGTTTGCATACAACAGCGCAATGAAACGCTAAATCGCGCAGAGTCGGACGCAACTAGCACGCTGCCGCGAGTCTGCTGTTGTGAATTTAAATTTTTATTATATTTATTGACTAGAATGAATTACCCAATGTAATTATGTAATAATAAAAAGTCATAAAAATTTGAAATATTAATAACATTATTATTGCTTCCTCATAAAGGAAGCTTTGCCATTAGCATTAAATTAATTCATTAAAAAATGATTTTCCAATGGATAGAAAAACTTTCGTTGTCGCAGTTAATTAACTGGTAACTTACAGTGCAGTTTAAGGTAGCTATGTCGCTTCCCGCTCATCTCGCACAAGTTATTGAAAAGTATGTGAATATTGCAAGTACTTCTCGATGGTATAAAAATCTGAAAAAATTCATGCATAGTAAAGGCACTGAGAAGATTCATTTTGCATAATAATAATTCCAAAATGTTATTAACAAATTTATAAAAAAATTAATTGTTTAACAAATTAGCCGGCAAAATAATTATTTTTTTTATTGAAAATGGTTCATTTATTTTTCTGAATACGTATGAATTTTTTCAGATTTTTCAATTAGTTTTGATTTTTGTGTTTTTTCAGACATTTTTTCCATATAAAAAAATTAA
>JAPYZC010004904.1:0-19636 GCA_030522665.1 Ichneumoninae sp. A BG-2022a | reverse complement strand
GTTGTTCATATTAATATGAACATCCATAAAAACATAAAGACAGAAGAAAATTACATCCGTATAGACAGAAGAAAATGATGGCGTGAAATCGCTCGAGGCCTCACTGTTGTTATTTCTACCTCTCAACAAAACGCAAATAAAATATTTTTAATGACCAACCGATGATAACTGGCACGAATATGTATTGCAAATTATAGCTAACATTGTAACGAACGATCGTATGGATGTTCATATTAAAAACAGAAGAAAATGACAGCGTGAGATCGCCCGGGGCATCACTGTTGTTATTTCTGCCTCTCAACAAAACGCAAATACATAAATATTTAATAACCAACCGATGATAACTGGCACGAATATGTATAGCAAATTGTATCTAACATTACAATGAACGATCGTATGGATGTCCACATTAATAAACATCCATAAAAACATAAAGACAGAAGAAAATTACATCCGTATAGACAGAAGAAAATGATGGCGTGAAATCGCTCGAGGCGTCACTGTTGTTATTTCTGCCTCTCAACAAACCGCAAACCGCAAATAAATAAATGTTTAATAACGAACCAATGATAATCGTCACGAAATATTTACTGCAAATTGTAACCGACATTGCAACGAATAGTCGTACGAGCGTTTAAATTCCGAAAAATAAATAATCGATGTAAACGAGAAAGCTTAGACACTCTCGCGGGCCGTGCGCCCTTCGTACGTAAGAAACGGTCACGAGAATGAGATACCGGGTATAGAGTATCGAAACTCAAACGTTCACGAATAATTTACGAGCGCTAGAGCATACACACGTATATCTATATACACACATATAAGTCGTTGTGTCGAAGTGCTGTGAGGCTGCAGGACGTGGCGTGAGCCGAGAGAGTATAGGAGGCCTGTGGTAACGAGTTACGATAAATCTCGGAATCTCGAGACTCTTTCGTTCCTCTCAGCCGAGGGACCGGCGAGATACACAGCACAGGGTGTCCCGGAGAGTGATAAGTCCTTGAGGCCTCCAGTTAAGTCTCCAATTGCCTCTTCTTCTTATCGTTTTTTTTTTGTTAAATTTATTTTTATGTTTAAATATTTTTTTATTTTCCAAAAAAAAAAAAAAAAAAAATATGTCTTTGAGAGCACCGAGTCTCGAGGGTGACGAGCCATCGGAGCCTGACAACTGACGACCAGTGGTCATGTACTCCGCACTCGGAGAAAAAAAAAACGAAGAAATAAGAAACATAAAAGAAATACTGTCTGTAGAGGAGAACGTATATAACGCAGCGTATACGCGTATACACACATAATACGCCAGTCTCGCCAGGAGTCCGTGGCTCCTCCTCGAAAGGCCAATAATTAAGGTAATGGCTACTTTTCAAGTGGATTTCCGTGTGCCGGCTATCCTCTCCTCTATACCCGCCCTTCGCCCGATCGCCCCGTGCACAGCCTCACTCACCGATTACGGTCACGAAGAGATCCCGCCATTTCTTACCGTCCTCGTCTATTTCTTATCCCTCATTTCACTCTCGTCCTCCTCTCTCTCTCTCCTTCTCCTCCTCGGGTTCTTCTTTGGCGTTTCGTATCTCTCACTGAGAGAAGAAATATCCTTCGCGAAGGAGATGCGCGCAGCCTCCCGATAATTGCATCCATCCCTTCTTCGGCTTCTCGTCCCTCCCGCGCCGTCCTCTCTCTCCTCCTCCTCCTCGTCCTCTCCTTACTCAGCTGCGGAACGATCGATATCTCGATGATTCCGATAAACGCGCTCGGAGCGGCGAAATAAAATTAAAAAGTCTTCGAGACAGTCCGGGAATGTGTGCGTCTGCACTGATAATAACAATGCAGTTGAATCGACTAAACATTCGGGCAGGAACGTTAAAATGTTTTTTTTTTCGAACAAAATGTTTTAAGGCTTCGAAAATATTTTTGGGGAATGATAAAAAAAATTGTTCAATTAACGAAATTAACGAAATAAAATTAAAAAGTCTTCGAGACAGACCAGGAATGTGTGCGTCTGCACTGATAAAAACAATGCAGTTGAATCAACTAAACATTCGGGCAGGGATGTTCAAATTTTTTTTTTTTTTTGAATAAAATGTTTTGATGCTTCGAAAATATTTTTGGGAAAACATCAAAAATATTGTTCAATTAACGAAATGAAGGAAATAAAACTAAAAAGTCTTCGAGACAGTCCAGGAATGTGTGCGTCTGCACTGATAAAAACAATGCAGTTGAATCAACTAAACATTCGGGCAGGGACGTTCAAATTTTTTTTTTGCCGAACAAAATATTTTCAGGCTTCAAAAATATTTTTGGGAAATCATTAAAAAAAAGTTGTTGAATCAACGAAATGAACGAAATAAAATTAAAAAATCTTCGGGACAGTCCAGGAATGTGTGCGTCTGCACTGATAACAACAATGCCGTTGAATTAACTAAACAATGGGGCAGGGATCTTCAAATTTTTATTTCTTTTTTGTCGAACAAAATATTTTGAGGATTCAAGAATATTTTTGTGAAATCATAAAAAAAGTGTTGAATTAACGAGATTAACGAAATTAAATTAACAAATCTTCGAGACAGTCCAGGAATGTGTGCGTCTGCACTACTAATAACAATACAGTTGAATCAACTAAACATTCGGGCAGGAACGTTAAAATGTTTTTTTTTTCGAACAAAATGTTTTAAGGCTTCGAAAATATTTTTGGGAAATCTTAAAAAAAGTTGTTGTATTAACGAAATGAACGAAATAAAATTAAAGAATCTTCGGGACAGTCCAGGAATGTGTGCGTCTGCACTACTAATAACAATACAGTTGAATCAACTAAACATTCGGGCAGGGACGTTTACATTTTTTTTTGCCGTACAAAATATTTTGAGGCTTCAAAAACATTTTTGGGAAATCATCAAAAAAGTTGTTGAATTAACGAAATGAACGAAATAAAGTAAACAAGTCTTTGATACAGTCCAGAAATGTGTGCGTCTACACTGATAAAAACAATGAAGTCGAATCATCTAAGCATTCGGGCAGAGACGTTCAATTTTTTTTTTGGTCGAACAAAATATTTTGAGGCTTCAAAAATATTTTTGTGGAATCATCAAAAAAATTATTGCATTAACCAATCTTTTAGATGCCCAAATGTTTCGTCGATTTAACCATATTTTTTAGTGTACAAGAGATATTCGTTTTTTAAAATATTTTTTTAACACATTTTTTTTTTCTTGAGAAATCGTTGTTTTAACGAGAGTAATAATTCATCGTCTCGAGATGGGTTTTGAGAGATCGTGTCGACTGTAAGGGGGCTGAAACCGGAAAGCTGTTATCGATGCTACATATAAGTGTGCATGTAATAAAGACGAGCGTGAAAAAAACCTAATCGGATTCTTATCTCCGGAACGTCTCGTTGATACGCAGATCGCTTGGGAAACGTGGCGATATTATTGGCTTTTTTTGTTGTAAAAACGCCGCTGGTAATTCCCCAGTGCTTGTGTTTTTCTTGTAACAGGAGGATGAGTAAGCGCTCTCGGTTCCACGAAGTAAAGAAAAATAAAATAAAAAGATACATGGCTGGCGACCGAAGAATCGCTCACCCTACTGCGCCGCATACTATTGCCCCTTACAATTTTCGAGAAGTGTAATTTCGCGTGCCGGGGGAGCGAAAAAGGGCGACGGGCGAAGCGAGGGAAAAATAACTGTGTACCCAGAAAAATCATTCATTTGACCCGCAAATAAATACACATTTAATTTAAATAAATATTTATCTTTATTAAATAAATAATTATTTGCGGGTCACCCTTGAAATAAATTATTCTTCTGTGCACCCAGAGAAAAATGTATTTGATGACCACGGTTTATTTGTTTTAAGTAAAATATTTATTTGATTTATTTATTTACGGGATCAACGGGATCAACCGTTTTACAAAAGATAAAATATAGCCTGTATTAAAATAAATATTTACTTGAAATAAATAAATAGTTACTTAAATGAAATAAATATTTATTTAAAATAAATGAATATTTTACTTAAACCAAATAAACGGTGGCCGTAAGATAAATTATTTTTCTGGGTGTGTGTGGCATGCACCGATTAATTTCGACGCCGTGTAATTTCATAACTTTTCGCTGCCTTGCGAGAGACTCTCCAATAAACCGTAATTGAATAACCCGTCGATGAGTTGTTATTAGACTCAAAAAGTATTAATAAAAAAATAATAAAAATAATTCGTTTGAAGTCAACCGCGCGGCTGTTCGGATCAAACCCTTGTGATAAAATTGTTTCTTCGAGGTAAACTCGGAGAGGGAATCTCTCGATCTATTCGGGATAAAATCGATCGGACCGTGGATGAGAGCCAAGCGTTAAAGCGCGCCATGGAAGAGGATCCAGGTAGGCGTGTCTTTTATATTCACGCTGCGCTATGGACGAAGGTATCGATTCTGATCGATTCGTCGCACTTCCAACACATTCTCACTTCGTTGCTGGAACACTCTCGCATTTTTAAAAAGCTAACGCAAAAACCCACAGCCACGATTCTCGCCGAGTCTCTCGGCAAAACGTGGTTTCTGCATTAGAACATTTTTTTCTCCTCATACATCGACAATTTTTTTTTATTTTTATTAATTTTAATTTTACAATTATTTTAACTGAACAATTGGCAACACAAGGGCTCCAGCCCGTTATTAATAACATTAAAATAACAACATTAATAATAACGTTAAAATAACAACGTTAATAATAACATTAAAAATAAACTAAGATGATAACAAAAAAATTCGCCTTCGGTTCATGCCGCATTTTCATACTCCACGGTTAAAAAAATTGTAAATTTAATGTATCGGACTGAAAGTTTTTATGCAAAATCTCGTACATTAAATTTGATGTACAATTACGATAAAAAATTAATGTACCCTTCCATTGAAATTAAATTAATTTGTTAAAATGAAGGTACCTTCATAGTAAAATCAAAGCAAATTCCTAAAAATCAAGTATTTCCAATGTTTTCAATGCACTGAACATTAATTTTTCCTCGCAATTGCACATTAAATTTAATGTACCAGTTTTTTGCGTAAAAACTTCCAGTCCGATACATTAAATTTCACACGAATATTTTTTTACCCTGTCGTCAAGAACTCCCTTTCTACGCTTTTGCCATACAAGTAACTATTTTCGTCGTGCATGCAAGAAATATAATTTTTACATGCAATTTTTCTCCGCGACCCCGTGTTTTTTATCCGTCGTTCCTAACGATATTTTTATACCTTACATTTATTTGTGTTTTTATTTTTTTCCCGATGGCCGACCGTTGAGGGATTAAAGGGCCAATCACTCGGCTTTATCCTCCGGTGAGATCGCCCGATCGATTCTATTTCATGCCCTTCGAGAAGATATCCTCTATCGGTTCTCCGCCGGAGAGATTTTATCTACGCCCGAGAGCGGCCGCAGCTTCTTCTTTATTTTTGTTTTTTTTTATTTTCGTTTCTAAGCGGGACGTCGTGGCGCGGCCACGAGTCCGAGCGGGACTGAGACACCGTCGGGAGTCGAATACACAATGGCAGTGGGATAAAGCGGGACGGCTAGAGAGAGCGAGCCAAACATGTTATTTTCTCGTCGCTCGCGTCGAGCGAGCCGGTATATCTGATTGGCGTCGGGGCGCCCGTTGGTCCCTCGTCTATTACGATCCCTCCCACAGTACGTAGCGCCGGCTTCGCCCGACCAATCCCGACGCTCTCTGATAAGGAGGCCATAATTAGCGCGATTTGTTAATGAGCCGGACGGCGGCCGAGCGCTCTCGTCCCCGAAACCCCCGGTCTTCGTCGTAGTGTCTCTGAATGAACTCGGTCGTGCCGTTCCTCGGTTTCTCGATCGGCCCGATTCAATTTTTCACCGAATCATCGCTAAGTACCCCTAAATCGCGACCATTTTTTACCCGTCAATTTTCCCCCCTTTTAATAAAAATATATATATGAATACATTTTTTTTATTCATTGGAATTTAATTAATTTCAATTTCAATATTTTGTGTTTTTTTTCTCGTTAATCAGTGATCGGTAGTGACTGTGAAATTTTCGGTGACTTCTGCGGCTCTCGATCGATCGAGAAAAAAATAAACATTAGGATAAAGCTGCTGCAGGTGCGACTTTAAGGCCGGACCGTCGAAGTTCGCTTTAACGGGTGAGCGGAAGATTTTGTTCGAGCTGCGCTCCGCGCACGACGCATGCGAGCCGAGCGGACGATAATTAATGTGCGTTACCGTTAACGGAGTCTCGTTACGGAAACTCGTGAGGCGATAAGAAAAGCGTTGAAGCGAGAACGCAGGACGTGTCGAGCGATGGAAACATAATATCGTTTTTTTTTTTTTTTTTTTTTTTTTTTCTTGGCCCTCGCGATATAAACGCTCTTATCCGCCCGTGCGCATTAGCGCTTCGTTGCCGTGTCCGCAAAAAAGTTTCGCGACATCTGGTTTCCGTTCTTCGGGTCTATTTCTATCGGCGTTTAATACACTCCGGGGAGCGAGTTCTCTCGAGTCGCGAAAACAAGGGAACACTGTCTGTTTCGTAGATTTTTTTTGTGACTCGTCGCGTTGGAGAGGGCAGCGGGCAAAATGGAACACCGGGGCAAAATGGACCATTTCATATTTTAAATAAAAGTAGTTAACGTAAATTGTCATAAGGGAAGGCGCTGCAGAGCCAGGCGCGACAAATCGAAGAAGTAATGCATTTTTAGGCATTCAAATTTGTTAATTTTCAGTAGAATTGCAGGAAGATCGATAAAAAAATGTTGTCCTGTAAAATGTTGTCGACGTAAAAAAATGTTGTCCTGACGCGTTAAATGCATTTTATGTTTTTTAAAAAAGTTATATTTTGTGTTAATCGATGAAACTCGTTGCGCCGCTTGGCTGGTCCATTTTACCCCAATCCGATCTTGATTGCATGCTAAATATTTCCGTGGCCTATCATCACAAAAACGCGTTAATAATACTGTTGGTATATTTTTCACAGCCATATCACACTTTTTTACCCTTAATTCCGAGCTATATTTAATATTGGTCGAATTTGAAGAAGGTATTTATTTTTTATAAAAAAAACCACTTGTCCATCCTGGAAAAATGTTAAGTCTTCGCTATGATTCGAGCGAATTGAAATTTGTTGGAAAACGAGGTTCGCGGACACGGACCGATCTTAATTAAGCTACCTTGTCGCTGAAACCGGTGGCGTCTTAATTAAATTAAATTAAATTACTTGCCGGCAAGCTCGAAGGCGGTCGAAGCGATACCTAAACTTCGCGTTGCCTGTGCTGTCCCAATAAAACTAACAATAACAGCTGGCGCTTGCTTCCATCTATTCGCGGTCTAAGGACGCTCGAGAGCAATTTTGCAAATTAATATTTTCATCGTTATACGATATACCGCACACTGTCGGGGTATTATATTAACGGTGTAATTCACATCGACCACGATGTAATTCAAAGCCGAACGTGACCGACCGCAGCGTTTAGCAAATTGCTATCCGCCTCGTCCGTCCGTTAAGGGGGGAAATTATCGAATGGGAAATTAGATTATCTAGCGGTCGCGGCGACGGCACTCCGACGAGAGAATCATCGATTCAGCAATCCCATTCAATCCCCCATTCACTCGTTACTCCAACGAATTGGTTGGAGAACATTTTCTTATTGGCCGAATCTCTTGACCAATTTCTCTATTGATATAATGAAAATATAAAAAAACCTTAATATTAAATTTAATTAAATATTAATTAAATATTAAAGTATATTAGTTATTTTTATATTTGGCATTAGTACCAAATGTGTAAAAACGAAAAACTAAAATTAATTAGATAGAAACTTATTTTTGTATACCCTTTAAAGATTTTTACACTGCACAGCTCCCCCCCCCCCCCAATACATTTTCCCCGTTATCCACGAATTTCCGTATACTTAATCACATATCTCTTGTTCCATTATTTTTCTTATTCTACTTCTAATTTCTTTCTTTTAACCAATTTTTCAAATCGTCTGACATATTCACACAACTCAATCACAGACTCTCCCTTCAACTGCTCATTTGCTAATAGTCACACCTCATCTCCTCTCTTATTCTCCAGCCAGCTTTCCAAACTTTTCACCACTTCTTTTCTTATCTCTCTGTTAGCTTCCTCACACTCACAAATAAGCTTTAAGCTTTCTGTCTCTCCTTTGCACTTTCAAACAATTTTATTTTTCGTCAATTTGTTAATAACATTTTTAGCATCTCTTTAGCACCTTTAATATACTTGATTTTTTTTCAGATTCTTTTTAAATTTCTATACCATCCAGAAGTGTTTGCAATTGCCTCTCATTTCTCTCAAACTTATTCGAAGTGAACACTATCCGCAAGGACCACCTTAAAAAAAAATATATATATATATATTTCAGTCGCGATTTGTTTTCAACGTTGAGCCTCGTAAAATGTATGGTTCGACGTCGCTGCTGCCTGTCCCACAGTCTCTCGATCGTTCCTCCTCATGTTCCCAAGCTTACAATTTTTTTTGTCCTTTCCCGTCACGCCGATCGACCGCAACGTAGGATAAAAAAACATGAAGTCCGCGAGTGCTCTTCAATTTTCGAGTTACAGAGATTGAGTTCTTGGCGGTCTATATTCCGAGTCTTTTCTTCGTCGCTCGCTCGCCGCACAATGCCGCCCGGTGATCTTCGATCTCCCGCGGGAACGTTCGGGTTTTAGTCTCGTCCTCGCCGCGGATCTCGATCGATCGATTCACGGGGCGACCGACGCGCATGCGCGCGGAGCCCGTGTGCCTGTGGCCTCCGGTGTGCTCGCACGCTTTGTCATGACGCCTCCTTCGTAGATCGTGCGCCCGAGATTGTACACAAGTCGCGGACGACTAGACACGTTCTGACGACTTTATTGTAAAGGTAACGAGGGACACAAAGAACGAAACTCAGATCCGGACGCTTTAAACTCGATATAATTCGTTATTCGATTATGTATACAGTCAGCTGTTTTTTCATTTCTTTTAGTTTTTTTTTTTACATTTTTTTTTTACACTGTATCGAAGCTTTTATCTTTTTTTCTCGACGCCCCAAATAACATCAAGCCTTTATCGCTCGTCACGCTTGTCATTAATACACGATTGCGCAATGCACGCACCGAAGAGATTTTCTTTTTTTTTTTTTACGAACGGATATGATAAATTGTTTTTCAAAAACTCGGCTAGAATCGTCGACGCGGAGAAATCTACATACGTAACTGGATAAAACTGATAATCCTTATCTGGTGCAAAAGTTATATGTATATTAAAAAAAAAAAAATATATATATATATAGCGTAAATGGAGAATGAGGGAAGGAGTTACGATGCCACACGTGGTCTGTACGTGTTCTCTAGCCTCGAATATACATACATGGCGATCACATAATTGTATTTTCTCTAACTCGTGATGCGTGTCTGTGCCTAAACGAAATGGGGAAGGGGGGGGGGGGGAGAGGATGAAACGAGCGAACCGAGACCTAAAGTGAAGAAAAAAGTAGGGAAGATTAATTCGCGTATGCGTAAGACATATATAGAGGAGCGAGGGGCAAAATGGGACCGTGAGGTAAAATGGACCACTTCTAAAAATGTTTGCAGAGGACGTAACAAGAAAATGTCCCCGAGTGGAGGACACGGGTCCGTTTTGCCCCGCTCTTCGATGTATACACGGAACGCGAGAGCTTCGAATGCCAGCCGGGAACGACGATTATACGCAACTACAGTGTACGAGGAATAAAAGAACCGAACGACTGCGCCGCCTGCCGGACTGCCTTCCGGCGCGCGGCGATGAAATTAATGCCCGCGAAATGCGGCTTAATACGCGAGCATAAAATATTATACCCCCTCGTTGTAATGCGTTCTGCGTGCCCCGCCGGGATATCCTCGAAGAGTCGGGCGCGGAGAGATGAAAAGAGACAAAAAAAATAACAGGGAGGAGTTGGAAAAAAAATAAATTAAAAGCAGATTGTTGAAAGGGGGCGAATTTAAGGTGGATCGATATTTGCAGAAAAAATAAACGTTACGTTAAAACGTTATTTTATTTATATATGCACGTAGATACTAATAGGTTGCTGTGGATCGGCGGCTTCGTGACCTGACTATGGTATTTCGAAACCGGAAATTTAGATTCTGAATTTAGCGGAAATACGTCACTTCCGGTTTGAAAAACTGTTCATTTTTTTCGACTGTAAGTGACGGAAAATCATGCGGAAAAAAATTATTTCCGGTCGTACGATGAAAGTTCCAAACCGGAAGTGACGTATTTTGGGTATGACGTCACTCTCTTCAACACTCTCACATACACCTCACATAAACACTCATGGACAGTTTAAATACTCACAGACACGCGAAATATGAATGTCTTTGAGTATCCTTGAGTATCCTTGAGAGTCTATGAGAGTATCCTTGAGTGTCCATGAGAGTATCCTTGAGTGTCCATGAGAGTATCCTTGAGTGTCCATGATTCTTGAGTATGCTCGAGTCTCCATGACAGTATCGTTGAGTATGCTTGAGTGTCCATCAGAGTATACTTGAGTATGCTTGAGTGTTCATCAGAGTATCCTTGAGTGTCCTTGAGTGTCTATGAGAGTATCTTTGAGTGTCTATGAGAGTATTTTTGAGTGTTCTTCTCTTTGAGTGTCTCTTTGAGTGTCTCTTTGAGTGTCTCTTTGAGTGTCTCTTTGAGTGTCTCTTTGAGTGTCTCTTTGAGTGTCTCTTTGAGTGTCTCCTTGAGTGTCTCTTTGAGTGTCTCTTTGAGTACCCATGAGAGTATCCTTGAATGTCCTTGAGTGTCTATGAGAGTATCTTTGAGTGTCTTTAAGTGTCCGTGAGAGTATCCTTGAGAGTATCCTCGAATGACCTTGAGGTTGCATGAGGGTATCCTTGAGTGGCCTTGAGTGTTCATGAGAGTATTCTTGAGTGTCCTTGAGTGTCCACGAGCGTCTATTAGAGTGTCTAGTGGTCTTATACTTTATTATTAAGGATATATAGAAATAAAAAAAATTGTTTTATATATCGTTGCTGGATCGCATAATTAATGTTATTTGGTGTTTGTTTTAAAGGATGGTGCTCGTGGTGAACGGGGTCCTGCAAGAGGATGCTCCAGCCGACAGCAGGTCACTCTACGCTGCCCACCCGGTATACAGAGAGACCGCCGCCCAGCTACACTCGATGCCAGCTAAATTAGTGGGTCCTGTGGGCCTCCTATACGTACAGCAGCGAGAAATGGCTGTAACTCTACCCCAAGACAGTGAGTACCTCATTAATCCTTCCGTCTCTCCTTCCTTCCTTCCTTACTTACTTCCACCCTTCCCGGCGCTGCCGATTTAAAAGTATAATAAATACCGCACCAATCTCATAAATTAGGAAGACGGAAAGGAGAGAGAGAAAGAAGAAACTTAATTGATTTAAAGCTCGCTCGTGGCCTCGCAAATTATTCCTCGTATTTCAATCAATTATCAGCCAATACCATTAATCTGGTAACCAGTGACTATAGCTCCGTAACGTTCCTTCTTTTTCTTTTCTCATCTTATTGCTAAAAAAAGAAACTCGAAAGAAAAAAAAATCCATTTCCTGAACCGTATTGAAATAATCGAAAGTATCGTCGGCGATTTGTCAATCAATTGATTGGCTAAAGCTGGATCCGGCAATTGACGATATTCGGTTCATAAAAATAGAATTATGTTCTTCAGAACCCCTTCTCGAAATCAAAAAAAAAAAATGGAAAACCTTGTGCAAATAAAATGGAAACTTGAAACCATAAAATAAAACTTTTTCCTTTACTACTGGCAGTTAAGACGATAATTTGATATCATGATTGCCACGAAATTCTCGAACTGAAATCCCTGACTTTTCCCGGTTTTCGAGACCAAAAATTTAATTTTTCCAGTCTATCGATCAGAATAGGAAACGACAATTAAAAATAACGTAAAACATAGTATATAATAATTATTAATGTATTTAACTGAGTTCACAATATTGAAAGTTCTGGACGAAAATAATATCACGACATAGTCATATATGTGCTGGACATAGGCCGACAAGTTTGCTGAACCGAAAAATGTACACATCGGAATTAAACGAAAAATATCAGATTCAAAAAAACTTTCAGGGTTTAAAAAAAATTTGCCGACTTTTCCCTGACTTTTATAAGTCCCAACAAATCCCCTGACTTTTCCCGGTTTTCCGGGTCCGTTGCAACCACGGTTATCTCCTTTTTCCGTAGAAAAAAAATTATTTTATACCATGGGCATAATTCAATGTACAATGTTGTGTTTCTACGTTTCAGAAAACGTGAGCATCCTGGGCTCGGACGACATGACCACGTGCATTATCGTCGTAGTCAGGCATTCCGGTGAGTAGCCCGGCACACTGGGTATCGCAAATGCGATGTTCTTTGCATCCCTCCCAAGCCGCCAGACGGTGATTTATCTTCATAAAAAAATAAAAGGAAAAAACACATGAATAAAACAAACATTTTAAACCGCCCGAACGGTAAAGTGTATGCCAGGAAGAAAAATGAATCGACGCATAAAACTCGAGGCAGTCCGAGGCATCGACGCGAAACGTGCTCGAGTGTCCGTACGTCGCGGACAGTGTCGTGACCCCCGTGACGTCACGTTCACCGGAAGTTCGAGCCGAGAGACTTTTCCACTCAAGAAAAAAAAAAAGAGAGAAGATAGATTACCCGCAGTTCGGACGAGATCGCGTCAACATTTACTACCGAAGACTGTTCCAAGAATCGTGCAAATTGAATATCGCAGAAAAAAAAAAAGTAGTATTTTATCCACGCAACGAGTAAACGTTGGTGGCCGATCTGCGAAATCTTTGCAACTTCAAGTTCCTAAAGCGCCGTTTCATTCCCCCAATCGCACCCTCTCGACCCACCGGAAGTCCGAGTCGAGAGAATTTTCCACTCAGCGAATAAGGAAAAAAGAAGATAGATTACCCGCAGTTCGAACGCGATCGTGTCATCTTTTACGACCGACGATTCTTCCAAGAATCGCGCGAATTGAATATCGTTAATGAAAAAAGTAGTATTTCATCCACGTAAAGGAGTAGACGTTCGTTGCCGTTCTGCGAAATCTGTGCGACTTCAAGTTGAACTGCCGTTTTATGCTTCGAATCGTATCCCGCGTAAATGAGTATATTATGCCACAAGGGACGAAAGTGCGTCTTTTCACCGAGGGTAAAGTTTGATGCCCGAGCGAAGTGAGGGCAGAAATTGAAACGTAAAACTTTTCCTTACGCTAAATCACTTTTCCTCCCGCTCAATCACTTTTCCTCCCGCTAAATTACTTTTCCTCCCGCTCGTCAAGAATCGGCGACTGTCCATCCCCGTTGCAGGCATAGAAATATGGCCGCTTTTTAGCATAGTCGGGAAGAAATAGCGTATGCCACTCGGGAGGAAGTGCATTTTCACCTCGTGTGAATTTCTGAATCAAACTTCACACTCGGTGAAAGGACGCACTTTCCTGCATTGTGGCATAATATACTATTTTCTTCCCCACTTCGCTGAAGTAAGCACATTCTTTGCGTGCAAGACGAGCGGAAAATCGCCAATTATTGACTAATGATCATTATTAACTTGTGCGCATGTGCAGTGCTGTTTCATTACTTCCTAGGGAGTAATAGGGCTCATTACTCCCTCAGGATCCCTATTTGGGACGCAAGAAATGTGGTCGTTTTAACGACGGAGGAAAAATAAATATCCTATCCTATACCATGTGTAATTTCTGCCCTCGCCTCGCTCGGCGACTTCAGATTCGGCCAAAATCACATTTCCCTTCCTTGTAGCATAATATACTAATTATAGCTCTTTTTTCTTTCCCGCAGTACTGAAGTATATATATATATATATATATATATGTATACTAGCGGGTTATTGTGGCTCGCGCGCTCGCACCCATTTTTGAACGTAAACGATTATTATTCCAAATACTTCAAAAGACGGGTCAATACTTGGATGGGTGACCGCGGTCACCCATCCAAGCACTGTCCTCCCCCCTCGATTCTTGACACGGCGACGAAATCTTTTTATATTATAAAGATATATGCATATAAAAAAGACAAAAGCCCTTTTTATTCTTTATCCCCCTCCCCCCCTATTATTCCAAATGCCCTTATGCTAACCATTTAGCAATAATAATAAGGGCTTGGAATAATAAGGGCTTAAGTCCATGCTTAAAGGGACTTAGGTCCTTATTATTCCAATGCCCTTTAAGCCAAATGGACTTAACCCCTTATTATTCTAAGTCTTCCCCCTCGTTTCTTGACACGGCGGCGACGGTGAAATCTTTTTATATTATAGAGAGATATATACACAATGTATGCATATATATCCATATATAGTACGCAGCTATGGACGTTCATCCGCCTCTTACTCGATGTTGTTAGAGAAGTTAGCAATTCTCGCCCCCCCCCCCCCCTCTTGTCCCTCCACAACCTAAGCCGAAATCTTTGCAACATCAAGTTCTTAAACTGCCGTTTCATTCTTCGACTCGTGCCCCGCGTAAATGAATCTTTATAGCTCTTTTTTCTTTCGCACCTTCTTTCCCGCATTACTGCAATATCAATATATATAGATATAGACCTATATATACCATATACACACATAGTATGCATGGCTTAGTATGCAACTATAGACGTTCATTCGTCTTACTCGATGCTGCTAGAGATGCCAGCAATATTTTACCCCTTTCCTCTCCGTCCCAACCCTCCGCACGCTACGGCAGCCTGCTCAAGGCCCTCGTCGGCACATCGTTTGAGATACAACACAACGTCCCAATGAACGAGAGACTCTATACGCGACTCCTATTATGTACATTCTCTTTCGCTTTCCCTCAATGCGCCTCGCGTCCCATCCCGTCGGTGCAGCAGCAATACGTGCCTGGCGCTGACGAGGAACGTCCATATAGTTTGTATCGGCTTCGGTACATGCTACGCGGCGATTGCCACGATCGATTCGAAATACGAAGTTTCTACAGCTGTATGAAATCTCGAGGAAAATCTCACCTGAGAGGGAGAGAGAGCTGGATAAATAGAGATGTTTACAGGTCGATTCAAACTATAAGTACGCGTAGAAATTACCTGGGTCGATGAGTCCATAAGTGTAAATGTGTATTACAAATTTTGAAGGCAAAATTTAATCGAACGATTTTGCAAATTGAAAAATGTTTATTATGCGTGATTCCAGGATCAGGGGCGGTGGCGTTAGCGCATCTGGACGGGGCCGGTACGGAGGATGCTGCGTCGGCGATGGTCCAAAGGGTCACCCAACTCGCCGCACAGGGCTTTCACGAGGGACGGATAGAACTTCAGCTAGTCGGTGGTTATTCGGATCCTAGAAATTATTCCGAGGAATTGTTCTACAATATTTTGTGTAAGTTTTTTTTTTTGGGAGACTATATAACATGTCACGGGTACTTGAAAATATATTTTCAAATATACAATATATATTATTGTATATAGTTTATAATTTTTTTCAAATAATATATGAAAATTAAATGAAAAAGATATGGAGGTTTCAATTTTCAATTATATAATACTATATGTCATATACAGTAGAACCGAACTAGACTGCAAAAGTATATAAGTCAATAACGGCTAATGATACAACTTTATTTTGAGTACTTATGATGATATTTGGTACAACTTGCACTTAATTGTTAAATAGTGTGAACTAGAATGTAAAGCTTTGGTTTTTTATTCGTTAATAATACGTAAGCTGGTCTTTTTTTAAAGGTTTTTTAGTCCATTCGAATGGTATTCATTTCGCATAAGTTTCAGAGAAGTAAAAGGGAATTGCAAACACTTCTGGATATCAAAATCTGAAAAAAATCAAGGTCCTGAAATGATTGATTTCGCATAATAATATTTCCAAAATATTATTGACAAATTAATGACAAATAAAATTGTTCACCAAATCTCTCGGAAACCAAACTTTTTTGATTCGTTCACTTTTCTGAATACGTATGAATTTTTTTCAGATTGTTAAATTCACTTTGAATTTTTTTTAATATGAGGAAAACGTGTAGTCACAAAATTCAAAGCGAATTTAAAAATCTGAAAAAATTCATACGTATTCCGAAAAATGAACGAATCATTTTCATTAAAAGAAAAATTTAGGTTTCCTGTAGATTTGTTGAACTATTTTATTTTTCATTAATTTGTTAACAACATTATGGAATTATTATTATGAAAAATTAATCTTTTCAGCACCTTTAATATGCTTGATCTTTTTCAGATTTAAAAATCATCGAGAAGTGTTTGCAATTCCCGTTTATTTCGCTGAAACTTATACGAGGTGAACACTATTTGCTCTAAGAAAGTCACTAAGTACTCGGTGACTTTCGTTTGCTCCGAGCGTTAAAAAAAAAAACCTTGGAAGTCACAGTTAATGCGACCCTCGTTAATCAGAGTTCTACTGTATACATTATTGTCTATAATATATTATATATATTTTTTCCAAATAACATAATATCCCCAAGTAACTGAAAAACATATTTCATTAAAGAAAAATAATAAAAATAATTTTTTCGACAGCGGCTTTTCACAAGCAACCGATGGAGATAGATCTGACGCTTTGCTGCGTGGGTGAACTGAACACGACAGCGAGAGGAGGGATTCACTGGCCGGTAATATACGGTATCGGTCTGAACGTCAAGACGGGAGAAATATTTCCGGCGACGTTTCCGGACAAGGGTCCCGATCAGGCGCTGAGATCGGCGAGGCACTTGACCGGCGGTCAACAGGTCCGTAAACCCAACGAAAAACTCGTGAGGCAAAAATTGAACGTTCCCGATTCGAACCCTCATCCAGCAATACGACGATACTCCACAGGTACTGGACATATACGATTTCGACCATGGACTCCTGAGAATCGGACCATTCAACTACGATCCACTCAGAGGAGTTGATCTCTGGCTGGCGCAGTCGGATCAGTTTATACTTCAGCATCTGTCGACCTCCCCCGACGTCGAGCCACCGCACTTTGTGTCTCAGGTACGCGGAGACCGAACTTGCGAATCAAACTTCGTAATGAATCCTTAGATGGGCTGGGTGTACGACATTGCCCGTACACCCAGCCCGAGCTGGCAATTAAGCTCGAAGATTCCCAAGTTAGGAATCGGGGTCGGATTATTGTTCTCAAAATAAATATCGAATTTTCAGATACGAGCGACCCTCAAGTACATCCAGGACAACCCATTTCCGGCGGTGACGGTCTTCAGGGACAATCTGGCTCGTTACTATCGTCGGGACGAGGCGACCGGCGGCTGGCAAGCCATACGATACTGATCGGCCGATTTATTCACCCCACCCGAATATCCCGAGAAATTGGCAACGAAGGAAAGAAGAAAAAACAAACTCGCCAATTTTTTGCCATAAATAATGTGTTTTTTTTCTTCATCGACGATAACGAAGATTAAGAGGTAGATTACGCGATGATGTACATATTTCTTGTAAACTCTAGGATCCCTCGCGAATTCTCGAGCGAGCTCGGGAGATCGTAAGCGCGAGAGAAAGGGAGATGAGAAGAAAAAAAAATTACAAATTTTAATGGTGCTACTCGACTGTCTTTCATCGACAAAAACATTGTTTCGTTGCTGCGAGTCGATCGTCGGCTCGGTTAACACGCGTCGACGTCAGTATCCAATTAACCGTGGACGTTTAAAAAAAACATCACATTTTCTTGTTTCTTTTTTTTTTTTATAAAAAATACCAGTTCGTAATTGGTAACTTCGAATGTTAGATAAATCGATGTTTGAACGCCTCACGAAGTTTCTGAACGCTCCAGTGATAACCCGAGACGAAAGCGAGTCTAATTAATTGAATTTTCATTGTTTATAAACGATAATTATTAGTAATACGAAGAGATATATTTTTACTATTATATTGTGCAAAAGATCGAAGGAAAAACAAATTGGATGTAGAAGCGAAGCTTCGAAAAAGCAAAAACAGAAAAAAGATTAAAAAAAAAAATCATACGAGATCTCGTTGGAAGTCGGAGAGATTTGTTTGAGATACGGAAGTTATACCAGTGATCGCTCGTGGATCGTCAAAATTGTAGTTGCGAATCTCGACCATGTACGGCGATGTTATTGATCGTTTTCTTAAGATCCCCCTTCAAGTTTCCCGTCATGCCCCGAGACCCTAAAAAAAAAAAAAAAAAAAACATTCTCGACTATCCCTCTCATCGCCCCGCTATTATTTCCCCGCAAGTAACGCGACAAGGCGACTGTATTTTATAATATTATTATTTGGTGATATATTTATACAATAAACGATGATAGATCGAAAAAAAAAGAAAAATTATATTAATTTTTAATCCCGTCACGCTCACGTAACGCTGCGTCTTTCGGCGATATCGAACCGACAGCTATAACGATAACGACGAAAATACAGCTAAACGCGCGATACACACATAACGAAGGGTGAAACCGATGAAAATCCACTTAACTCGGAGCACGTAGCCGGAGGCGCAGAGGCGAAACTCTCCGGATGGGCGAAGGCTTCCACGGCGAAAACCCGCCTTCCGAGGGAGCATATTCTTCGTCCAGGAAAACTTTGGTCCTTCCCACCTTCCTCGACCTCCCGGAAGCGCACTTTCAGACGCTCGCTCGGGCTTCCCGGTCACGGATTATACACTCTCCGAGACTGGGCCCTTCCCCTATCCTGCGCTCCCTCGTTAATGCAATAACTTACGGCTAATCGGTCGAGGATAATAATCACCTCGAGATATCGAAGCTTCTCGCTGTCGCGATCTGCTTTACTTTTCGAGAGTCGAGCTGGGGAGTCGGAAGGGGGGGGGGGAACTCTCAAGGGCTTTCAGACTTTTCGAGAGCTAAATCGTGTACGCCGTTCTCGCGCCCGATGCGCACTTGAAAATATATCGTAATATTATATAGTTTCTGAAAGCTCGTGAGTCTGCGATAACAATTCGTTGTCGGAGAGGCGAGGATAATAAGGGGCAGCCGCGCGATGGGCAGAGACGGTAGAACGGGAAATGAAATAATAACGAGAAGTTTGACGACGAAGATTTTTTTTTTTTTTTTTTCTTTATCTGTGTGTCGGGAAGTTCAGTTCTCGTCGCTGGTTGGTCGAAGGGAGGGGAGGGAAAGCTCGGAATTGTAAGTACGCCCGAGGGGTTGACACGAGAGCCGAGAGTCGAGGATCACGGTTGCTCGAGATAATAGCCGCAGCATCGATCGATCTTCGGGCGAGCGGTGCCGGCCTTTCATAAAGGTTGAGTGGCCAGCGGCAGCCACCGACTAGGAGCATCAATCTTACCTCGCTGTATAAACCGTCGGTGACCAATACTCGCTCACTGTGTTTCGCTGCCCGTATTTCTACACCCCCCCCCCCCTCCCACACCTCTTCCAGGCCTGCAGACCCAACCACTGTACTCGCTTCAGCCATGTCCTGGCAATTAAGGATTCACAAACGGGAACGGGGAACAAACCGAACAAAGGGAAGCAATATACCGATTGGTGAGAAACATAAGGGCGTATGTTACAATTTAGGGCAGTACCGTCCGACTAATGTTTTTTTTTTTTTTTTTTTTTTTTTTTTTTTTTTTTTTTTTTTTTTTTTTTTTTTTTTTTTTTTTTTTTTTTTTTTTTTTTTTTTTTTTTTTTT
>JAPYZC010004903.1:0-16358 GCA_030522665.1 Ichneumoninae sp. A BG-2022a | reverse complement strand
GTTGACAGAGAAAAAAAAAAAAGGAAAAAAAAAAAAAAAAAAAAAAAAAAAAAACAGTACAGCCGAAAAAACACACTCTCCATAGCCAATGTTCACCCGGTGCGGACAACAATCGTATTGATTTTGCTACTATCGCTACTCGATGGGGATGTATAGGACAGGAGAACATTGTGAACTGAACTTGCATTCAAGAAACAAATATCACATCACGTACGGAGCGATATTTTATGCCGCTCGCAACCGAATGCAATGTTCAGCGGTAACAGGGTTTGTATTATCATGACGCAGCTACCACACATTCATACACACATGAGCTTTATAGTCATACTTTGTTATAACCAAAAAAAAAATCCATTTTTCTATCGTAAAGTTTATTAAAAAAAAAGAAAGATATTTGTCGATGTGACAATTACAAAGACGAAAAGCGTTGGCCAGCTTTGTCTTAAGAGACGTTTGGCCAATCTCTCGATTACAGTGTATGATTTGGATCAAGCTACGTTGAATTTTGTTACTTTCACTATTAATTATTACGAATATCCATATTAAAACCTGGTAAAATCGGCTCAACTAACAAAAAAAAAAAAAACAAACAGGGAGCATCGAATCCCCGAAGAGTCGCGGCCCCTGAACGTATTTTTTTTTCTTCAAATTAAAAAGAAAGCCATGCTCTGCAAAAGCGTACTTTGGAGCAGGCTCTTTATCATTAATAGGCGTTAAATATGTTTTTATTTTTTTTAATTCGAATCTGTTTGTTAAAAAAGGGTAAATCAAACAGTTTGTCCATTGGCTGCTGTGAAATTCTTTGACTCCAATGAAAATAATGAAGAGAAAAAGAGAACATGATATAAAATACCACCATTCGTTCGCGTCTCACTCAGCATCCCAATTCGTGCCAAGGCATGTTAAAACTTATCAGCGTAACGTTATCGCTATAATGAATTTATCTTCTCAGACGTCGATGACGTGAAGTACGTGATCAACTTCGATTATCCGTCGTCGTCGGAGGATTACATCCATAGGATCGGAAGGACCGGTCGTTCGCAGTGCACCGGCACGAGTTACGCCTTTTTCACACCCCAAAATGGCCGACAGGCCAAGGACCTCATCAATGTTCTGCAAGAGGCTAACCAAGTTATCAACCCCAAACTGTCGGAACTCGCTGCGAGAGGAGGAGGCGGTGGTGGAGGATATGGTGGACGAAGTAAGCATCATATATATATGTTTAATATTCGTAGAAAGTTGTTTGTCCCAATTTTCGAGAATCCAGAGGGTCCGCCCAGGTCCTGATTTTTCAAAGCCGCCCTTAGGGATTTTTCTCCCAGGTGTGCCTTCGATTCGGCGTTTTTTCGTTATTACAACGTGACTGCGCATGCGTACGGTCGTTTTTTATACGAATTCGTACCAAAACGCATGCGCAGCTATTGTAAATAATTGAAAGCACCTCAGAACACTATAACTATTCCCCTATTATACTGTTATAGTATTATTTTGTGCTTCTCGGAGAGTTGTACATAATAATGCAGCGCTTATAATTCTTAAGAGTTTTCATCCTTATTTATAAATATTTATAAATTAATATAATTTTCTTTATCAATCTTTGCAGGCCGTTGGGGATACGGAGGTGGACGCGGAAGGGAGAACAACTTCTCCGGTGTACACAAACGGTTCGACGGTGGACGAAGCAACGGATTCAGCAACTACAGTTGATTCGACGAGTCAGTCATTGGCCGATAATAACTGAGCGTAATATGAACTCTTGGAAATTTGGAACTCATGAACGATCATTAAAAAAAAAAAGAAAAAACAAAGAAAAAACGACAAAAAAAAAATGAAAAATGAAGTGGAGAAAAATATGTGATTAGATTGTCAATGTTTGTCCAATGTAGATCGGGAATCCAAATATTCGTCAGTCAATTGCTCGGCCAGCTATTAAAACAATTCTTATTTATAATTCTTAGCTTTTGTTACGTCTAGACCCCCCACCGTGGTCGACTCTAAGCCGGATTTAGATCATTCTTATCGCAAAAAAAAATATAATTATTAATGGCGACGTGTCACCAATTCTTTTGATTCTCAACTTATGAACGATGCCTATGTACAGAAATATGGGACGGAGTTTGTGCAAAAAAAGAAAAACATGAAAAGAAAGTACAACATTTAGCAGCACGGTGATTCATGACGATCCCTAGAATTTTTTCGTCAATCGGGTTTTTAGCTTCGATGTTACTATTTTTTTGTTTTTAATCGGAATCACGTCGACCAACGTCGACGGGGTCACAGCCGAAAATTGTGTCTGTCCTCGACGGAGAATATATATTTAAAGGAATGAAAAAAAATAAAATTCTACATTATTTATTGCTACGGTATAACAATGAGGCTCAGGATATTTATAATTTATATATTTTGCGACAGAGTACCGGTGGCGTTTTCGGCCAGGCCCGCCTATATTTCTCAATCGTGTAAGCATCGTTCATTGTCAAAGAGCCGCGTGAGGGGGACGTGAACCATTATAAACTTCAGTATTCATTCCAAGATTCTGGAATGGTCAGTATCGCTTTAGATCATAAATGATAGACGATTTTTTTCTCGTTTTGTTTTAAACTGTAACGCATAAACGAGGCGAATTATAAGAAAAGAAAAAAAAAGAAAAATAAAAAGGATCCAAGCGTCTGACCAAAGCAAAGGTACAATCGATCTGACGGGTCAATGCGAAGCCCATATGACATTTGATATTTTCTGTTGTAAACAATTGTAGCTTTTTTCTTTTTTTTTTCCTCTGTGCCGTCACCGTGTGAGCAGCACCGCAACGAGACGACGTTCTCGTTATGTACGTACTCTACGACACAACAATACAGAGCAATTACCAACAAAAAAAGCCTTTATGTTTCATTTCACCGGTAAAAAAAAGAAAAAAAATAATTGTAGCTTTTTTCTTTTTTTTTCGTCTGTGTCGTCACCGCATGTGCAGCACTGCAACGAGACATCGTTCTCGTTATGTACGTACTCTGCGACACAATAATAACAGAACAATTGCCAAGAAAAAAAGAACGTCTATGTGTTTCATTTCACCCGAAATATAAATATCTCGGGTAAATTACGGACCTCGTACACGCGAACAAATTTATATGCTATAACTTCGATTCTCCTCGAACCCTCGCAAAGTATCGACCAAAGTTGCAAACGATGGAGGAGCGTCGAAGTTCTGGATTTCGTCCGTGCTCAAAAATCGTTCGACCTGCTCAGATTTATTTTCTACGTAATTTCTGCGTACGACACAATAGATATCGATTACCAACAAAACAAAGAACTACGTCTATGCGTTTCATTGCACCTGTAAAAAGAAAGAAAAAAAAACAATTGTAGCTTTTTTGTTTTTTCTTCCTCTGCGCAGCACCTCGATGAGACATCGTTCTCATTATGTACGTACTCTACAACACAACAATACAGAGCAATTGACAACAAAAAATAATGGCTTTGCGTTTCATTTCACCCGAAAAAAAAAAAAATTATCCTAGACCTCGTAGGCTTAAGCAAGTTTATATATTAAGTTTATGGTACAGCTTCGATTCTTCTCGAGGCCTTGCAAAGTATCGATCAAACTTGCAACGATGGAGGAGCGTCGAACCTACTCCGTTTTGGATTACGTGCGTGCTCAAGAATCGTCGGAGCTATGCAGATTTATTTTCTGCGCGAGAATAAATTCCCCCGACGAGTTATTAAAATTCTTCGCTCGATGCAGAAATGAAAATTCGGCGAGCGGCGTGACGGGACTCTTGCTAGTTTATCAGCGCTATGTTGTTCACCTTCTCGAGTCACCTGAGGAGGAGATATTCGAGATATGTTCGTGCTTCGTTGAGACCGAGCCCGGATGCCTCGGAGCTTCAAAGTGTTTTCCCATGCAGACGAACGTCGAGGAGAGATTCTTCGACAAGTGGCAGGCGAGAAGAGTCGCCGGTGATTGTGAGAACGTTAAAAATTGCGAAGACGAGTTCGTCGAAAATCTCGACAACGTGAAGAAAATTTACTGCAAGCTGATCGACGACTTGTACGCCTTTTGCGACGAGCTCCGAGCCTCGAGAGTGATCAATCGGGTAAGCGCGCGATAAACGAAAAGGCGAAGCATGTTTCATATTTTATTAACATCATTTTTTTAAAACATGTATATATAGGGGTGAGCGGGGCAAAATGGGACAGTGGGGCAAAACGGGATTGAAGATCTGCATATATCGGACAAAATGAAGCATCCTAAAGTTATTGGAAAATTGAGTTTTGCCCCCATCGTTCCGTTTTGCCCCACTGTTCCATTTTGTCCCGCTCTCCCCTATATGTATAATACAAAATATAATAAATATATATAATATATCATATATAATTATATTAATTATATATGCACATGAAAATATAAACAGGCCTGTTTTATCGACAAACTGGAGGGACTGGCGAGTAAGAAGGATTCTCGTCTACCGGAAGTGAGGGCGCTCGAATCAATTTTGCAGAGTTCTTGGGGGGAGAGCTTGGACAATTTTATGAGAGACTACAACCGAGGGGTATCATCGGCGGAAGTCGAGGACGTCATCTGGCCTTTCCCGACGAGTCCATGTCCGGCGATAGATACGATAAAATAAACGTTTTTGCTTCCTCACGAAAAAACTTTGTTGTCGAAAAAAATAAATAAAATTCGAGATTTTCATGAAAACGTCTTCAGAATGTTCGAAAAGATCGAAAAATCACATTTTTGCACATTCGTTTCAGAGACCCAACGCGTTGCATATATTGTACCATCTGCGTGACTGCGACGGTTTCTCTAGGCAGCCGTAAAGGTCGTTGACCTTCAGACAATCGGTCTTCGACATTCCCTTGCGCTGTCCGAAAGTCGCGCCGGGCATCGTCGAAACCAACGTCGGTTTATCCGGACTCACGCTAAAGTAATAACTGCCGTAGTGCATTATACTCTCGTAATCGTACTCGTAGCTGTACGTCGTGTTCTGGAGAGACTGCTTGTCGAAGTTTGTCAGAAATTCTGCAATAGAGAGAAAAAAAAAAATTAAATGCAGATAAGGTTGGAGGAATCGAGGATAGGCTATTTTTTATTTCTTTTACCCGGCATTACGTTTTCCTCATGGACTTTTACAAACGTGTCACGATCTGCGCGACTCTGCTCGTGAAATATTCCCAGCGAGTGCATCAGCTCGTGTATCGCGCGCCCCTCGTCGCCCAAGCAGTTCGGTCCATTCTCGTCTGGAGGCTGCAGGGACAAAAGTTGGACGCCTCCGTATTTTCCGACGAATGACCAGCAACTGCAGGTTAAGAAAAAAAATTATAGAAATCATCGTTTCGAAAATGTTCACAAATTCTCGTGACTATTTACCCAGACGGATATTTAATGGGCCAGATTAGCAAGAAATCTCTCGACTCCTCGTCCCACGGAACGAAATCGACACATGTCATGTAATTGATGTAGGAGATCGCTTTGTAGATCGTTATGTAGTCTATCGTATCTGCGAGGTTCGATCACGTGAAATAAATGGCTCGATGCTCTTAATCATTTTTTTAATTCGGTCCCCAACTAAACTCACTGTATAGTGGACTTATGACGTAAGGAATCGTTCGGTTTTCCCAAAGTTTCTCGGGAAAGACGTCCCAGCGTAGGCTGACTCGCCAGTGGCTGAAATGCTGGGGAATTCGCAATGAAATAAACGCTCTAACATGTGTTAATAAAGTCTAATTTAATTATCATTATTTGGTAGCTACCTCGTTGGACAAAGCCATGTCACCTTGAAACAAGCCCGGCTTGACCTCCGGGTCTTGCGACGATTTCCTCAGCAATTCCACGTAATCGGACGATGTTTTTACTGTGACGAGGTAGATAGATATATAGATGGCATAGACGACATAGACGGTTTATCGTATCGTATCGAGTAACGGGCGACGGAAAGAAAACAAACAGGAGAAAAGAAAACAATAACAGATAAGAAGCTTGCCTGCATCCGGCACTGTTGGTCTGACAACGTTCGGCACATCGAATTTATAATCAGTTCGGGGAAAAGCGTGAACGACAGAAGTAAACAAAAACGGCACAAGGAAAACACGTTTGCGGTTCATTTTATTCAGCAATAATGACATTAGCATCGGAGTTTGCGACCGGCAGGCGTTCTGCGAGGCGTACCTGTGCTTTTTTCCCGACACGACGATACGTAACGGTAAGTCGGAAACTTGTTTCAAGAAAGATAAAAATGATCCTCATGAGCTACGATAGTTTAGCCGTTCGGTGTCCGGATAAGACACTGTTGGTCCGAGAACGTTCGGCCACATCGAATTTGCTATAATAATCGGTTTCGGAAAAAGCTTCGACGATCGAAGTAAATAAAACACGGGGTCAATGAAAACGCATTTGTCGTTCGTACTTTCGGCAATAATGACATTAGCATTGGTGATTGGAACAGGCATGCGTTATGCAAGGCGCACCTGCGTTTTTTTCCTGACACGACGATACATAACGGTAAGTCCGAAACTTGTTTGCGAAAGAGGAAAACGATCTTCACGAAGTACGATCGTTTGCCGTCGGGTTTCCGGGCAATCGGGATGGGAACGAAATTGTCGACGAAAAAACGCATCCCTGGCGGTCGAACAATGATGTTTGTGTCGCGATGTGCGTAATCGCACGATGGAGAATACTCGTCGGATTGTTGTGTTGGCTCTCCGAGGAAACAGCGGCGACGAGGTTATGCGCGACACAGCCGTGCACCGGTTCATTCTTGCCGCATCTCCGTTGTCGCTTCTATTCGACGATTATGAGGAATTGATTTACAGAATGAAGCCGGGCAATGGGACTGGCGGGAAAATCTGACGAGCCGAACTCGGATCATGCTATTGCCGGAGCCGCGAGCGGATTCATAACGAGGCTGCTCTGTCAACCACTGGATGTTGTCAAAATAAGGTTCCAGGTATCAAAATTCTTTAACTTTGCCTAAAGGGCTTTAAAAAAAAACATTGAATAAACTTATCGTAAATTCGAACGAATCTTTTTACAGCTGCAGGTGGAGCCGATAAGTCACGGTGAACATGGGAGCAAGTACAAGTCTATGCTGCACGCGGTGCGAGTCATCGTCAAGGAGGAAAATGTCCTGGCACTGTGGAAGGGACACGTGCCGGCACAGTTTCTCTCCATCGTTTATGGCATGGGACAGGTAAAAATACAATTTGGAAAAAAAAAATGTTTAAGCAACGTATTTGAAGATTTTATTGGGATTTTTTAAAACTGTTCCACAGTTTTACTCTTACGACAAATTGAAGAGGTTCTCGAACGAGTTTTCCGGTTTGCCGGAATGGAAGAAATCTGTGAATTTCATGACGGGAGCCATGGCTGGCAGCGTGGCGACGATTATTTCCTTTCCATTTGACACGGTCAGAACCAGGCTGGTGGCGCAGTCTTCGAACAATAAGATCTATCAAGGAGTTCTACATCCCTACGTGTGAGCAATTGTTCCGTGAGAAAATCTACCAAGTAACTTTTAATTTGTAATGTTAATAATTTTGTTTCTTGCTTCTTCGTACACTAAAAAAAATTTGTATGAAATTTAATGTACCGGACTGGAATGTACCAAAACTGGTACATTCAACTTAATGTACAATTGTGATGCAAATTTAATGGACTTTTGCAGTGAAATTAAAGTATATTATTGGTTTTAATGTACTTTTATAGTAAAATTGAAAAAAATTATTAAAAGGTATATTTAATATACCAGTTTATGCATAAGAACTTTCAAAATTGAATTAAAAAATTTGCAGTCGTTTTTATGTACGCAATTTTTAATTTCTTCAAAAATGTCTTATCGCGCTCCAACTATACCAATTGTTTTTTTTTTATTTAGGATGATTTTGAGGACGGAATCTCCGCGTTCGTTTTTCCGCGGTTTGCTGCCAACGTTGCTGCAAATCGCTCCCCACACCGGTCTGCAATTCCTGTTCTACAACGTGCTAACGGACGCGTACAAGAGGTTCTCGCTGGAGACACAGACGAACGTGAGCAACTCCATGCTGGCCGGCAGCGGGGCGGGCTTGCTGGCGAAAACGATGGTCTACCCTTTCGATCTCGCGAGGAAGAGGCTGCAGATTCAGGGCTTCGAGCACGGCCGCAAGGGATTCGGAAAGTTTTTCTCCTGCCGAGGATTGGTCGACTGTATCGTGACGACCGCAAAGGCGGAAGGTTACAGGGGTCTCTTCAAGGGCCTCGTCCCCAGTCAAATAAAAGCCGCGGTAACAACGGCGCTGCACTTCACCGCCTACGAGCAAGTGCTGCTGTTACTGAGATTCGTGAGGGATCAACGATAACTCCGGGAAGTGGAAGAAAAAAAAAAAGTTCGTCGTGTTCGTAATTCTATAATCTTTACAAGTGAGAAATCTACGTCTTTTTCTACGACTCATTTTGTATGTACGACGCCTTGCGCTGCGGTAGTCAAATAAATAGTAAAGTTAAGGACAAGACGCTTCGACATTCGTCTTCTCGCGTTCGTCGGATAATCATTGATTTTTTTTGTCGTTTCTTTTTTATCCGTAGCTGATGGTGTATCCCATGGACGTCATGAGAGTTTCCTTGATCGCCGGATGAAGCTCCCGCTCGATGTATCTCGTCAGCGCCTGGCTGGCGCCCCTGAGAAAGACATCCTCCATTTCGCTCGAGACGCTCTCCTGCGACTGCCAGGTGTTGTATCGCCGAGCGGCGTCCTCGTCCGACAGAGTTTGATCGTAATTGTCATCGACGAAGTCTCGGGATTCTCGTTCCGCAACCGGAAAGTAGAGAAGCTGCGACAGAGTCGTTTCCCTCTTGAGGCTGATCTTCGAATCCGACACCGTCGAATTATCGCCGTCGTTGTCCACCGGCGTCTTCGGAACGTCGACTTTCTCGATCGAGCTCGAATTCGTCGTTCCGTTGACCGTGCCGATCTTTTCCGTTGCCCTCTTCGAGATAGCCCGGACGAACTCGTCCGGAGTCAATATCGACAGACTCTCGGGGCTCCGGTCGGCCAATGGTTTTGCGTCGGCTTCGTCGACGGACCTTCTCCTCTTTCTTCGTCGAGGGATCTTCGTGACCCAGACGTTTTTCCGCCAGATACCCAATTTGTCGTCCGACTCGTAGAGAGCCCGTGCCCTCTCGCTCTCGTTCGCGATCTCTACGTCCTCTTCCTTCGTCAGGGCGGCTATTCCACGGGGCTCGGGAGCTTCGTAACCGTCGTCGGCTGACGCAGCTACGGAAGAAGCCTGTAACAGACAATTTTGGAAAGTTAATATAATCGAGCATTTAAAAATATTGCAGATCGATCGTGATCGATCAATCGACCTATGATCTATATCATTGATCAGCGGATCTACGATCTATGATCTATATCATTGATCAGCGGATCTACGATCTATGATCTATATCATTGATCAGCGGATCTACGATCTATGATCTATATAATTGATCAACGGATCTACGATCTATGATCTATATC
The DNA here is from genome assembly GCA_030522665.1 of Ichneumoninae sp. A BG-2022a. Classification (NCBI taxonomy): domain Eukaryota; kingdom Metazoa; phylum Arthropoda; class Insecta; order Hymenoptera; family Ichneumonidae; species Ichneumoninae sp. A BG-2022a. The sequence goes on along the minus strand of JAPYZC010004903.1, from coordinate 6,867 downwards.
ATTGATCAGCGGATCTACGATCCATGATCTATATCATTGATCAGCGGATCTACGATCTATATCATTGATCAGCGGATCTACGATCTATATCATTGATCAGCGGATCTAGGATCTACGATCTATATCATTGATCAGCGGATCTACGATCTATATCATTGATCAGCGGATCTACGATCTATATCATCGATCAGCGGATCTACGATCTGTATGATCGATCAGTGGATCTATGATCTATACGATCGATAGATCAATCAATCAGCGATAGAGCAAAACGTATATCATGTTCAACCTGTGATTGCTGACCCTGATGTGCCGTAGACCACTTGTCGTATCGTTTTATCTGTTTGTCGACGCGAGAAGCTCTGCAACCGTACGCATAGATCGAGGCGAATCTCGGCTCCAAAAAGCTCGATTCAGTTCTGATTCTCATCTGTCCGCGGGCTCGGGCTATAGGACTCGTGTAGAACTCGATTCCGGATCTCCGAAGACGCAAACTCATCCGGCAAGACTCGGCAGGCACGGGAGTGCGATAATCCATCGGCTGAAGGGATATCACACCGGAAACCGAGAGATCGTTGAACATGACCCGCGTTTGGAGAGCGTTGCTGCTGGGCTCGTAAGAACACTGCTCGACCCGCGCCCACAGTCCTCCGTGGTTTCGGGAATCTTGAGGTAGCTGCGAATTCAAGCTCATTCATATCATTGTGCATTTATTGATTTTTTTTTTTATATTTATTTTCAATTTCACGAAGAGGATTCCGCACCTTGACGGCGATTCGAGACACGGTCATCTCCAGAGGCGCCGAGACGAGCTTCTGCTGATAGACTATACCGGCCTCCTCCTCCTCGAGACGATTCTTACGCGACGAATCCCTCTGGAGAGCGTCCAGAGCCCTTTCCAGTCTCACGCCGCATCGGTCCACCGGCCCCATGGGCGACGATAGAGCCAAGATCATCGACGACGACGACAATATCGTCAGTACAGACGCAACGGCCAATTTCCAACCCGCTGCCATTCCCTGCGAAAAAAAGAAAATTATTTTAGAACCAAGTTCGGCGGAGCGAGAGTAGGTATTATTTTTTGTTTTTTACTTGTTTCAATGTGTAAAGCCTTTTACAAACAAGATATAAGTTATAGTCTGTTCAATTTGATGTAAGATAGTGCAATCTATAATTAACTCTATAGTTAATAATCTAAAGAGATTTTGCATTAACAAATTAAAGTAAAGAATTAAATGTCTATTTTTGCAATAGATGGATAGACACTGAATGTCCGCTCTGATTTATCGAAAGTTTAATATCCGGGATTTAATTAATTTTTTTCTCACTGAAATGATCTACGGAAATGATCTAAAGATTTTCATTACAGCGAGCTCGGAGCAATCATTCCGTAACGCATCTCCCATGCTTCCCCGATTAAGAGATGATTGAATGGAAAGTTTCATCCGCGCTAACTACACGTTCTGTTTTTTCTGTTGTTTTCTTTTCATAACAAGAGAGGATATCACGCGCTGGTCATTGTCGTCGATGCAACGACGCGATAAGCTTTCAGTAAGCGGCCGGTGCACAGGCGAGACGACGAGGGAGAGACAAGACTTTCAGCCGGCGGATGCGACGGAACGAATTGTGCGGATTCGACAATTAAATTTCACACGAGACCGGAGAGCGATCCAGCGCGCCGGGTATCGCAGTTTTCACGGAAGCCATCGCAGCCGTCAGAAAACGGAGGGACATTTACGAGCGCCCGGCGAACGAAGGGAGAGCAGCTTGTCCGCAGTGTCCTCCGGTCGAGCGACGAAACACGTGGGTGAGGGACACGGGCGCGCGCGCGAGTGCCGGCCGACGTTTCCTGTAGAAACTCGACGGATTCGCATTCGCTGAAACAGAGCATGAATCGCTCGTGTCTTCTTTCCTCCGGTTCGTCGCCGCGGAGTGTGGTACATCGTCGCGGTGAAATCTAGGAAAAACATTGCACGAGACGACTCCTGCCGGTCGTCCGGCCGGCGAGTCACTAATTCGATCTATCCGCGAGCCACCGATTCGCCTCCGCGGCGGCGCGGTGGAGGCGAATCGGCGAAGCGAGGAGGTACTGCAATTTCTCGATTTCTTATTTTTTTTATTATTTTTTTTTTTATCTTTCTTACGAAGGAATCCCGACCGAGCAGCGCCCACGTCCGGACGGATGGAAAGTTGCGAAATTGCGCGCGCCGGTTTATGGAAAACTTATGAGATCGCGGAGCTCGACGGTCGATCGTTTCGGCATAGTCGTAAATTCTTTGGCAAACGTTATTGCTGGACCACTCGGCTATTGTTCCATTGTTTTGGTATCTCACGGGGCTATCGTAAATTCTCGCACCCCTCAAGCTTCCTCGACTCCATCGCCGTTCGACGGCCAAGCAAATCTCGAAACGTATCGCAACGATTCTCACGCAATAACGGCGGTTCGGTTCTCGAATTAATTACGCGGAGACGTCGATGCCTGACCGACGAAGGATATTGTTAGATTATCACCGGAATTTTTATTAGCAAAATTATCGACCAATGGTCTCAAATAGTCTGAAGCAGTGTTTTTGCCTTCTGTTGTTTCTTCTTTTATTTTATCGTGACAGTTGAAAAAATACTTCTTTGCATATCGAAGATTATAAATTGCAAATTATAGATATGCGGTGCCTTAGAAATAAAAGGAGAATATTCTTCGATTATTAAAATTGGGAAAATAAGAATATTTTTTACGAACGAAATTAAATCATGTCTCCGCTAATTAGCTTGTCGCCTGTATTGTTATTAGCAAAATTGTTAACCATAGAGGCAAACAGTTCTTAACAATACTTTTCCCATCTGTTGTTTTTTTTTAAATTTCATCGCGGAAGTTGCAAAAATACTATATAAATTTCCGGTCGATCGAATCCACTTTGGACTATTATAGATACGCGATATCTCAGAAATAGGGAGAATATTTTTTGATTATTAAAATTGGAAACTTAAGGAATTTTTTCCAAGAATATGAATTTTCGTTCGATCGAATTCGTTTCTGACAATTATAGATAATACGATATCTCAGAAATAGAGGAGAATATTTGTATTACATTGTATTACATTCAATTGTAATATTTGATTATTACAATTGAAAATATGAGGAATTTTTCCGATAACATATGGCAATAGTATCTTATTATTGGTAATTAAAATCTAGAAGATACTCACGTTCCAGCTTATTAATTTTTTTGGGACAACACTTTTTTTACGATAAATATCTACACACATATATACATATATTGCGAACCACGTGATAATTTAACTTCAAATAGAGGTGTAAAAATTGTACGTTTGACGTGACTTTCGTGTTAAAAGCTAACGCGCATTGTCGAGTGTGTTTAAGCCGTTTCTCCTTGCACCTTCGAGCCAGGCGGTATGAACTACAATGAAAGTGGCTTCGCGAGCCTAGCACCTCAACCGTACGAACGCGCTTCCTCCGGCGCGCTTCCTTTCTTTCTCACGTTTCGGAGAACACAGACTGCTGAGACCGAATCTAGAACGCCGGTGTATCTCGGGTCGAAAACGCGCGCGCGCGCGCGATCTCTTCCTCCGCCTCGATCATCGCACAAATTTATTATTCTTCCTTGCGTAACACCTGCAATATTTTTTTTATTTAATTTTTCCAATTTTGAAGAATATGCGTTCCGGTGAAAATATGAGAAAAGCACAAAAAAAACAAACAAAAAATCAATGTATTAATTTTTTATCGAAAATTGAAGAGATATAAATAGCTTTAATTTTCAAGGAAATCGAAGTTATGAATTATCTGCAACGTGGACAGTGCGTGTCCTCATTTTGTTTTCATTGACTTTGACGGACGTTGCAAATGATTTTAGGCAGGGAAGATGAGCGAATCGTCAAAGACTTCGAGCTTCGGGCCAGGCCGAAGACACAGGTGCGATGTCCTTCGATCAAGGATATTATTTCTCATCGACGCAACTTGCGCAGGTAAATGAAATAAAAAAATTATGTTAATTATAGAAAATTTCGTGATTACTTTTCGAGATTAAAAAATAATTATTATTTCCAACAGGTCAGTGAACGAGGAACCGTCGCCCTTTATCTTTCCCCCGAAGAGCCACATGTTCGCGTATCATCAATGGTGAAAGAGTTTCACTCCCGGATCTCCACGCGGTCGAAAAATCGGCTTGCGAGCCGCTCAGAAACATCTGGCCGATCGGTCCAAGGATTTACTGCAAAGATTGAGGGTAACTTTATATTTCTTTATTTTTAAAACCAACTTTCTTCATCGTTTAAAAGCCAATTTTCTTTAATTAAAAAAAACCATTTTTATTCATTAAAAAAAACTGTTTTTCTTTATTTTTAAAAGCCAATTTTCAGCGTGGGCTCGACAGTGGCTGAAATGCTGGAAAGCTCGCAATGAATAAACGCTCTAACAGATGCTACTGTAGTAATGCGTGATTCCCACTCCGTGTCCGCTAGACCCGTCTCGGTACGGTTTCGGGCGGTGCGACTTATAATGGGTTAATTTATTGTTCACAGTTTCGAAACTACCTCGTTGGACAAAGCCATGTCACCTTGAAATAAGTCCGGCTTGAACTCCGGATCTTGCAACGATTTCCTTCGCAATTCCACATAATCGGACGATGTGGTTACTGTGATGAGATATAGATGATTCATCGTATCGTATCGAGTAACGAGTGACGGAAAGAATAGACATAACAGGAAAAAAACGCTGACAGATAAGCAGCCTGCCTGCATCGGCCACTGTTGGTCTGACAGAGTTCAGCGCATCGAATTTATAATCGGTTCTTGAAAAAGCGTGAACGCTCGAAAAGCGTCCCAAGGAAAACACGTTTGTCGTTCACATTATTCGGCGATAATTAGCATCGGAGCTTGCGTCCGACAGACGTTGTTTTTCGGTGTTAGTTACTGTGTTTTTGTTTCCCAACACGACGATACATATCGGTAAGTTGGGAATTTGTTTGGGAATTTTTTTAATGATTTTAATGAACCACGATAGTTAAAGTCGTTCGGTCGTCCGATTAAGGAAGTACTAGCACAATGACTGACGCCGCCTAAGTTCGAGAGAAAAAAGACAAAGTTCACAAACACTTCTCGATGAGAAAAAAATCTAAAAAAATTCTAGCATATAAAAGGTGCTGAAAAGATTGTTTGTCAATAGTAATAATTTCAGAATGTTCATAACAAATTACTGAGTAAAAAAATCGTGCATCAAATTACCCGGCAAACAATTTTTTTTTTATCACGAAAATGGTTTGTTAATTTTTCTGAATACGTATGAATTTTTTCACTTGAAAATTACGATTTTAAACAAATTTTAACATAAAGGAAACGAATAACATTTTGGGATCATTATTATGGACGAACAATCTTATCAGCATCTTTCATACGCTTGATTTTTTCAGATTTTTATCCGTTCGAGAAGTGTTTGTAATTCTCTTTTATTCCTCTCAAACTTAGGCGGCGTCAGTCATTGCGCTAGTACTACCGTAATCCGGCGCCGTTGGTCGCATGGAAATTGACGGTAAATCGAATTTACTATAGTCTGTTCTGGGAAAAGCGTTGACGATCGGAGTAAAAACAAATCGGCACAATGAAAACACATTTGTCGTTCATATCTTCGGCAATAATGAAATTAGCATCGCAGCTTGCGATCGGCAGGCGTTATGCAAGGCTTTGTTTTTCGGTAGTATTTAACGCGCGGCGCATCGTCGATTGCGACCTCTTCCATGCAGCCCATTGTTGCCGCATCGCCGTTGTCGAGTTTATTCGATGATTGTGAGAAATATATTTGCAGAATGAAGCCGGATGATGCCGGAGCCACGAACGGATTCCGATCATGCCGTTGCCGGAGCCGCTAGCGGATTCATAACGAGATTGCTCTGCCAGCCACTGGATGTTGTCAAAATACGGTTCCAGGTATGGAAATTTAATTAACTTCGCTGAAAGCGCTATAAAAAAAATTGTTATTTTTTTATAGCGATGAATAAAATTTTATAGCTGTTGAATAAAATTTTTGTAAATTCGAACGAACTGTTTTACAGCTGCAGGTGGAGCCGATAAGCCACAGCGAACATGGAAGCAAGTACAAGTCCATGCCGCACGCGGTGCGAGTCATAGTCAAGGAGGAAAATGTCCTGGCACTGTGGAAGGGACACTTGCCGGCCCAATTTCTTTCCATCGTTTATGGCACGGTGCAGGTGAGAATATTGTTTGCAAAAAAAAAAAATATTGTTACGCAGCAAATTCGAATATTTTTTACTTCGCACCTTGTGAAGTGAAATCTTGTACGAAAATTTTACTATAGACTGTTGCAATCACTCGTACGATTGCAACACTCGCGTTCGGCTCGTGCTGCAAACTTGCACGCGTCAGAAAAAGTTTTATCGCACCGGTATCGTAAATCACCATTATCTGTCCACAGTTTTACTCGTACTACAAATTGAAGAGATTCTTGAACGAGTTTCCCGAGTTGTCTGAATGGAAGACATCGGTGAATTTCACGGCGGGAGCAGCGGCCGGCACCGTGGCGACGATTATTTCCTTTCCGTTCGACACAGTCAGAACCAGACTGGTGGGGCAGTCCTCGAACAACAAGATCTATCGAGGAGTTCTCCATCCCTACGTGTGAGCAACTCAAAAATCGAAACAAATCGACTCGATTCTCTAACGTTAATAGTTTCTCTTTTTGCTTCCTCATACACTGTAAAAAAATCGTACATTAAGTGACATTAAGTAAATGATTAATTTTAAACTACTTCTACCGTAAAATTAAAGTAAATTATTAAAAGGTATATTTAATATACCAGTTTACGCATAAGAACTTTCAGTACCAGTACACTAAAT
>JAPYZC010004901.1:0-16920 GCA_030522665.1 Ichneumoninae sp. A BG-2022a | reverse complement strand
TCGGGACTTTGTCCAGTACTGGCAATCAAGGTTGGCCCATTCTTGGTGAAGTTTTTCATCTGTACGGGGACAGAGCCGGCAATTAAGACTCAGCAACTGTAACTGTCCCAGTTCTGGGTCACATTAGTAGCTCCGAACCTGGCCCCGTAATGGGCATAGGCCCATTACTGATAGTGTTCTCTGCCAATGCTGTCCGAGAATTGACAAACGAGACTTGGCAATCGGTCCTGTCCCAGTTCTGGGTCGTTTTTATAACTCCAGCACCGTACAGATATTCGCACATGGGAAACTTCACACTCGTCGCAATCGCCAACTTTCGACCCTTGTTGCAAAATATACTATTGGACAGTGGCGATCGTGGTACGTTGAGCAGAACGGATTTGAAAATCCGGATGTACCATCGGAACAAAATGGGGCATCCAAAAATTATTGGAAAATTGAGCTTCGCCCTGACTGTCCCGTTTTACCCCGCTGTGCCATTTTGCTCCGGTCTCCCATATCGTAACAAGCTACTCCTCTGCGGGAGTAATTATAGAATTACTGTTAAGCCGATTAGCTCCCGATAGGCGCCCGATACCCCGAGAGCTTTAATTAATACGATGAGGCGGCAAGACAGCGATAACAGGCCTTAACGCCCGCCCGTTAATGCAAAAATACATCGAGGCGTTAATAACATCGGCAAAAAAAAAAAAACAAAAAAAAAAAAAAAAAAAAAAAAAAAAGAAAAAAAAAAAAAAAAAAAAAAAAAAAAAAAACATCGGCCAGTGAAAAAGTGGCGAGAGTGGAGAAGGCAAGAGAATAAAGGGCGCACGAAGGAATGCGCGAAGGGTGGAGACGGCGCGCTGGGGCACGGTATTAAGCCGTGCCCCGCCGAGGCGGAATAAGCAGCCCGGCCGCCGCAGCCACTCGACGGCACGATTGTCTTAAATTTAAATAATCACGAAAAAATGTTAATGCCCGCCGCGCGGGCGGCTACGTAATTCAATGATAAAACAAAGAAACGCACGGTGGTAATGCGGTGCGCTTCTGCCGGTGCAGAATGCCAAGGTGGAAATTCGCGGTGGTTCTCCGAGCGGGGGGCGGGTTGGGGGCCGGGGTAATATCGTCGGGGTTTCTCAGCCGCCGGGGCAGCCCGACGACGCGCGACCCGTTGCGGCTCGGGCCGGGTGCGTCCCGGTCGGAGGGGAGGAACGGCATCGGCCGCGGGCCGCGGGGGCCGCGGGGGCCGCGGGGGCCGCTGGAAAGAATTGCCTTCGGGGAGAAGAGGGCAAATTGAATTAATACGAAAAAGAAAAACATTACGGTTAAGATACGAGTGGTTGGGACGAGGGCGGGGGCGGGGGCGGGAAAGAAGGTCGGGAAAGAGACCGGCCGAGATAGAAGCGCGAACCAGAACCAAACTTTCCACTCCGTCCCGACTGATTGGACTTTTCTTCCGAAAGGGACCAAAGGGAAAAAAACGCGGGGCTGTAGCGTCGCACTTATGTATTCCCGATTTCAGCCTCCAGGACGCATAGCGAGTCTCGAGGACCGTCCCATTGGTGGAGATCTGTATGTGTCCATGTGGGGGTTGCTGCTCCCTTCCTCCCCCCCAACCCCCCCCTCCTACTTCTCTACCTTCTGTTACACCGAACAACCCCCCCGAACTTCCCCCTCCTTTTTTCCCCCCCCCCCCCCCCCCCCCTGGACTATCGAGGAAATTACTTACCGGATCCTCGTGGTCGTTCGGCTCTCCTCGCGTAACCCCGAGTAGACACTCAACGGCAATACGAGCCCGAAATTGAAGATTATTGCACGAGTGGATGGGCACTTTGAGGTAAAACATTGGAACTTTTTCTTTCGTTATTTTTTTTTTTCTCTTTTTTTGGGTACGATAACTTTGCGATAAGTATGTACTGTTTACGATGGCGTGTTTGGTCCTCGGGCTGTTTGTCTTTGCACCGGAAATGGGAGAGCGGGGCGAAATGGGACACTGGGGTAAAACGGACCGATCGTACCAATTTTTTATTTATTTTTTTTTAAATTTTTTTTAGAGGTAATAAAAAGGAGTTACAAATTGAAAATTTTATATGGCTTTCTCATTATGTTCCTTTATTCACAAAGCTTCTTCTATGAGAAAGCGTTTTCTGTGTTGTTGAGTTTCTTATGGAGGAAGCTTCGCGAATAGAGGAACATCATGAGAAAGCCGTATGAAAGTTTCAATGCGCAACTTATATGAGGAAGCCATATGAAAATTTCAATTTTCGACTTTTTTCAACGGCAACGTCGTGTTTGACTTTTATGCATAACGACTGGAAGATTCAGGTTCGGCGCAAAGAATGCACCAATGTCGGGCTTCGTTTCGTCGAATTCGTGCATTTACTTCGTTTAACGGAAATGCAGAGTATTGGAAAAAGATTAATTTTTTAAATTATTAAGTCAATTATCGAGTGTTCATCGTTTTGTGGCCATGTCCAATGTATTTTTTCGCGCTGATTACGAAGCTCGAACTTATTTTACTTCTGGAGTGATATTCGGTGCAAAAACTCTTGTCGGACGTAAAATAAACATTTTCCGAAAAATGGAAAAATTTCAAAATCTTCTAAAATGTAAACGGTTCGATCAATTTTTGCACAAATTGAATACGAAACAGTGTACAGTGTCAGTCCATTACTGTATCAAATTTCATCAATATACCTGCATGTTCACTCGAATTGGATCAATTTTAGTAATTTTTCAAAAATATCAAAATTCTATAAAATGCGATCGCTTCGATAATTATTGACCAAATTCAATATCAATGATTTTTGATCATGCTGTTATATTTGTATGCTATTTCAGGACGTCAGTTCAAAATTTACGCAAGTTAGAGATACGACGACTTTGTTTCAAAAATGTCAACAGCGCCTAAAAATATTAATCGAATATTATTAATTGAATAAACTCGTATTGGGCCTCAATAGACATGAAAATGTCACCGACGGAAGAGACATAACCCGTCTACTAGTGTACCAAATTTCAACTCGCTATCTCAAACGATGCAAGTCTGTCACACACACAAACACATAAATCCGGATACCAGCTAAAGATCGCACTTTTCATTTTGAACTATTTTGAGTACTTCGACACTAAAATCTCAATTTCTTTTTTAACGCGAACATGGCTTCCTCTGTGAGGGACCAAAAGGGCTCGTCTCACACCCAGAAAAAAAATTTATTTGACGGCCACCGTTTATTTGGTTTAAGTAAAATATTTATTTGGCTGAAATAAAATATTTGTTTGATTTAAATCAATATTTATTTCATTTAAGTAACTATTTACTTAATTTAAACTAATACTTATTTAAATCAAATAAATATTTTACTTAAACCAAATAAACGAAGGCCGTCAAATAAATTATTTTTCGGGGTGCAACATGAGGTCCGTTTTGCCCCACTCTTTCCTACTCGGAATTCCTCCGCACCATAGCTTCTCTATGTCCAATCCTCTGCGCGCATGCGCGGGGGTGTTTTTTTTCTTCTCTCCCTTTAAGGATAATTTATCGCCGCGAGATTTGAATTTCTGAAGAGTCGGAGTAAGAACCCGAAGAAACACTCGAAAACCAACGACGTCGCGATAATCTTTCGCGCATATTCCCCGTGACAATTTATTACGCAGGCTCGGAGGGAGGGAACGCGCGCGCATGGCCCATATCGGCAGGCCATTGCAGCCGGGCCGCGCATTAATCCCCGGTTATATCGCCGGTTAAGCGGCAAACTGACACGTTTATGGTCGACCAAGGGCACAATTTCTCGCTACGACGCTCGCACGCATCCCTCTCGCTATTTTCCAATGGTACGACGAGAGACAAAGGATACCACGTCCCATAAGCCACCCTCTCTCGACGTTCTAACGCATATTACACCGTAAAAATAAATAACCGGTGAAACATCGACGCTCAGCCTCGGTATGCGTCTGCAAAAATATTATTAATTGGATAATGTCAGATAAGTTATCGGGAATAGAAAAATGCAAAAAAAGAAATATGAATTAAGTAAAAAAAAAATCAAAAAATTAGCGAAAGATCCATTAGCCTTTTGACGAAAGAATAAAAAGTGGATGGTGTTTTTTAATAATCGAAACTGTGAAAAAAGTTGCTTTTTAGGGTCGCATATCGCCGGCTGTCAAGTATAAATCAACACGAAGACTCGTTTGCTCCACTTATATTTGTAAACTAAAACCTCGAAGAAACACGCGGAAAATTATATAAAGTACCAGGAATAAAAAAATGCAAAAATAAAAGTTGTAAAAATACCGAACGATCGCTGTTCGTCTTGTGACCGAAAAATAATAGGTAAATTGTGCTTTTTGTAACAATCAAAATTAGGGAAAAACGTTGCTTACTAGGGTCGAGTATCGACGGCGGTGAGGTGCAAATCTACACGAAGACTCGTTTACTCCACTTATATTTGTAAACTAAAACCTCGAACAAACACGCGAAAAATTATATAAATTATCAGGAATAAAAAAATGCAAAAAATAAATGTTTTAAAATTACCAAAAGATCCATATTAGCCTTTTTACCCAATAATAAACCGCAAACTGCGCTTTTTGTAACAATCAAAATTAGGGGAAAACGTTGCTTTCTGGGGTCGAGTATGGACGGCGGTCAGATACAAATCTACACGAAGACTCGTTTGCTCCACTTATATTTGTAAACTAAAACCTCGAAGAAACGCTCGAAATATTATATAAATTATCGGAAATAGAATAATGCAAAAAATAAATGTTTTAAAATGACCAAAAGATCCATATTAGCCTTTTGACCGAATAATAAACCGCACATTGTGCTTTTTGTAACAATCAAAATTAGGGAAAAACGTTGCTTTCTTTGGTCGAGTATGGACGGCGGTCAGGTACAAATCTACACGAAGACTCGTTTATTCCACTTATATATCGTAAAGTAAAAACGTTAAGTTACACGGCGAATTGCGGCTGAGAATTCGGGGCATCAGCCTCGGTGCTCGCGTGTCCGGAAGCGAGCGGGCACTCAATTCCAAAGTTAATACCTCACCGGGCCTCTCAGCCGGTGCATTCTCGTACTGCGCCAGTATTCATCTCTATGCACGAATGGCGGTCGACTCAGCAAACGTCGGTTACATACTCGCGCCGAGCAGAAAGCACGACTTGCGATATACCCTGAGGCTTTCCGGTTAACAAACTCGTCGACGATCTCACTCACTTCGCGAGCCAAGACGTCGCCAATTCGCACAGCGAGTCGCGTGCGAATCGATTTATTCGACTCACTTGTTCGTACCTCAAAAAACAGGAAGAGAAATCAAATACCAAATGCTGACTTTTTTGATGGTTTTTTCAAAATATTCACAGAATAGTCAAGCGTAAAAAAAATAGTTGGGTAAGTGTGAATGAGTCGAAAAATGTTTAATGCACCGACCAACTCAGTTAGTCCTAAAAACTTGTGTAACTGAATTTCATCCAATTAAACTTGTGACTCTTTTCATTTGACTTTTATTAGCAATTTTTTTAAATAAATTTTTTTTATCGTCGTTTCGGAATATTCACCGGATATCCGAACATAAAGAACATCGTTGAGTAAGTATAAATGAGTGGAAAAACGTTTAATGCACCGACCAACTCAGTTCGTCCTAAAAACTTGTATAACTGAATTTCATCTAATTAAACTTGTGACTCTTTTCATTTGACTTTTATTTACAATGTTTTATTAAATTTGTTGTCATCGTTTCGGAATAATCACCGGATATCCAAACATAAAAAAAATAGCTGAGTAAATATAAATGAGTCGAAAAACGTTTGATGCACCGACCAGCTCAGCAACCCCTAAAAAAAGTCGTGTAAAAAACTGCCCTTCGTGTAATGAAATTTGCGATTATTTCAACTGACTTTTTTTGCAATTTTTTATCATCATTCCGGATATTCACCAAATATCCAAAAGTAAAAAAATAAAAATACTTGGGTAAGTATAATTGAGTCGAAAAACGTTCAATGCACCAGCTCAGAAACCCCTAAAAAAAGTCGTGTAAAAAACTGTCCTTCGTGTAATGAAATTTGCGATTATTTCAACTTACTTTTTTTGCAATTTTTTATCATCATTCCGGATATTCACCAAATATCCAAAAGTAAAAAAATAAAAATACTTGAGTAAGTATAATTGAGTCGAAAAACGTTCAATGCACCAGCTCAGCAACCCCTAAAAAAGGCGTGTAAAAAACTGCCCTTCGTGTAATGAAATTTGCGATTATTTCAACTTACTTTTTTTGCAATTTTTTATCATCATTCCGGATATTCACCAAATATCCAAAAGTAAAAAATAAAAATACTTGAGTAAGTATAATTGAGTCGAAAAACGTTCAATGCGCCAGCTCAGCAACCCCTAAAAAAAAAATTCGTGTAAGAAACTGCCCTTCGTGTAATGAAACTCGCGATTCTTAGCATCTCACTTTTTCCCCCAATTACGTCATTCCCTTCTTTTTCCCCAACCCCAAAGCCCCGCCAAAGTATGTACGACGTACGCGTGTCACCGAGAGTTTGTCAGAGTCGTGGCTCTCGGTTCGCGTCGGCACGAGAGCCCGGCCGGGGGTCGTGCCGGCCCTCCCTGCGGGGCTCGCGCCCGCTCCCGAAAGAGACCTGCCCGAATTAAATATATATTCGCTTGTACCGCAAAATTCTCGTAACTTCAGCGAGGAATTCTCCGAGGATCATTGAAACTTCTCGAGAGTACGCTCGCCGAAACGCTATCCACATGGGAATCCAAAAAAAAGATCCCCATGTACAAGAACCAAGAAAAAAAAAAAAAAAAAAGAGCAAGTTCGAAAGGGCTTTCACGGTTCGCGGCCCAGTTTATTCTGAACTTCGGGATGCGATGTAAAACGAACAGTGGCCTGACACGGCGCTATCTCGCCCGTCGGAAGGTGGCCGAACGACGGCGACACCGAATTTCCCATAGCCGCGTAGCCCGGAAAACCGCGGCGTCTCGGGGGTTCTTGTTGCTCGCGCTGCAATCGACCACGATCCTCCCGTTTATTTCGCCGGCTCGTGGAAAAAGTTTCGGCGGGGTTGCACGGGCCTATAGCGCGGAGGGATGTTTCTCCCGGCATCGGCGAGCGGGCCGCAGTCGGCCGTGGTGCGGCCGTGGTGCGGCCGACGTTATAAACGCTACGCTCGACGCCCGCTCGTATTTAGGGGGCCGAAAGCGGGGGGCGGGGGGGGGGGGACTTTGGCTGTACGATCGCCGTACAGGAGTCGAGGGTTTACCGGGGCCAGCGAAACTTTCGAGAATCGGTGAATCGAGACCGCATTGAATACCGTAAGCTTTCGCGCCCTGCCCTCGTCCCCGGCGCCGCCGCCGTCTGGACCGCCGGAGGCGTGCCGAAACTTTTACCGACGTGGCTGGCCCTCCGCGGATTTTTCTTTTTTTTTTATCGCGGATAGCGGCGGAGGAAAGAGAAGAAAAAATTAGGAAAAAAAAGGAGCGGCGAGAGAGCGGAAGAAAGTAAGGCGGTGCGAGGCGAAGGCTGACGAGCGGAGAACGAGGCTAAAGTGGATAATGGCTCAATTGACTGAGATTCCGACCGACGCGCCCGGGGACGAACTCGGATTGGAGAAATATGGATGGTTTCTGTTAAAAGTGAAATGAAATTGTGATGCCGTTTCGTGCGGAATTCTGAGTCGAAAGTGCACTCGCAAAGGTTTATGGTCATTCTGGGAATTTAATTTTTGTTAATATCTAGAAAGGATTAATCTGAAATAAATAAATATTCAGTTGAAGTAGAATAGGATAGATGTTTATTTCTTTCTCCATCTATCCAACTTACACTGTAATAACATAAAACAAGTAAAATGAAATTGTAATGCCATTGCGTACGGACTTGTGCGTCGAAAGTGAACTCGCAAAGGTTTATGTTCATTCTGGGAATTTAATTTTTGTTAATATTAATTTTTGTTAATAACTAGAAAATATTAATCTGAAATAAACAAATATTTAGTTGAAATAGAATAGGATAGATGTTTATTTGCTTCTCCATCTATCCGACTTACACTGTAATAACATAAAAAAAGTAAAATGAAATTGTAATGCCATTGCGTACGGACTTCTGAGTCAAAAGTGGACTCGCAAAGGTTTATAGTCATTCTGGGAATTTAATTTTTGTAAATACTTAGAAAATATTAATCTGAAATAAATAAATATTCAGTTGAAGTAGAATAGGATAGATGTTTATTTGCTTCTCCATCTATCCGACTTACACTGTAATAACATAAATAAGTAAAATGAAATTGTAATGCCATTGCGTGCGGACTTGTGAGTTGAAAGTGGACTCGCAAAGGTTTATGTTAATTCTGGGAATTTAATTTTTGTAAATACCTAGAAAATATTAATCTGTCATAAGTAAATATCCAGTTGAAGTAGAATAGAATAGATGTTTATTTGCTTCCCCCTTTATCCGACTTACACTGTAATAACATAAAACAAGTAAAATGAAATTGTAATGCCATTGCTTGCGGACTTCTGAGTCGAAAGTGGACTCGCAAAGGTTTATAGTCATTCTGTGAATTTAATTTTTGTAAATACTTAGAAAATATTAATCTGAAATAAATATATATTCAGCTGAAATAGAATAGAATAGATGTTTATTTGCTTCTCCATTTATCCGACTTACACTGAAAAAAAATATCAATGATTCGAGTAAAATTTGCTTGCGGGCTGCCAAAGAAAATAAAATTTTGTTTCAATTCTACTTTCAATTCTTACAATTTCATATTGGATTGAAACGATAACATGTTACCTTGTCAGTCTTGGCGTCGTTATTTCAACATCATATGGAATTGTACGAATTGAAATAAACATTTTTTTTATCGGCAGCCCGCAAGCGCATTTTTTATCAGTTTGTCCGTCCGTTCGAGAAACTGAAGACATTCACTAGTTTTTGGATCACACTAAATTTCAGCGAGTATCATCGCACAACGTGCGCGATACGTCTTCCATTATAGATGAAAAACATCGGACGAGCATCCGTTGCGAGATACCGCTATAGAAGAACGATTCATCGACAACTTTTACCCACTGTCCCAGTTACGAAGCAATAAAGGGGGTCCCGGTGCTCGTGACACGATGCCGGAACGTGCTCGCTCCTCCCGCCACTCGTCACACATATAATAGTACGAGTTGAAGAACACCATCCACGAGAATGGCAGAGTGTAATAAAAAAAATATTCCAAAGAAACCATGCTATAAAAATCACCCATATCGAACCCATAACGAACCCACATCGAACCCATATCGCACCCATAACGAACCCATAACGAATCCATAACGAACCTATAACGAACACATGTCGAATCCATATCGAACCCATAACGAATCCATATCGAACCCATAACGAACCCATAAGGAACCTATAACGAACCCATATCGAACCCATAACGAACCCGTAACGAACCCATATCGAACCCATAACGAACCCATAAGGAACCCATAACGAACCCATATCGAACCCATATCGAACCCATATCGAACCCATATCGAACCCATAACGAACCCATAATGAACCCATATCGAACCCATAAGGAACCCATAACGAACCCATATCGAACAGTTGACAAGAATGTCATACCCTTATGTCGCGACTTGACAAGGCCGTGAAATGACTTTTTCCGATTCTCATCACAGCCCGCTCTATGCAACGCTCTAAAATTTTCTACCGGGATCGTAAAATGTTATTACTGCACCGTCGATAAGCCACTCGATCACCCCATACTGAAAGTCCGTACTTCGGATATGCCAAAGAAGTGTGAATAAAAAATAAATGGAACGGTACTCGAAAAACTGGTGTAAAGTTTAATCTCCTGGATCAAACTAAAAAAGGCTAAAAATAGGAATCGATACCTCCGGCTGTAACAGTGCTAGAAAGACCCGTCGCGCATCCGGACTTCTCCGGACAGTCGTGAAACGACTTTTTCCACTCCTCGTCAGTTTCACCCGAAGTTCGGCCTTCAGATGTGGCAGAGTGAAAATAAAAAGCTTCCCCTATGAGGAATCAAAATGAAATGAAAAATGACTCGAAATACTGAGGTAACGATCAATCTTTCGCATTAAAAAAAATAATAATCAATGTCCTCCGATAGCAACTGTGCTCCAAAGACCCATCGCGCATCCGGACTTTCACGAGAGTTTAGAAACCGAGCGAGAAGTGCTGAAGGGACGACCCGCTGTCCTGAAACGACTTTTTCCAGTCCTCATCAGAGCCCGATGCAGCGCTGAGAAATGTTCTACCGGGTTGTAAAACTTTATTACTGCACGTCGATGAGCCACTCGATCACTTCGTAGTCGAAGTTCGTACTTCAGTTATGGCAGAGAGAAAATAAAAAAAAAATCAAACCGACTCGAAATACTGGATTGGAGAACGCGAGAACGCAATGGCAAAAATACAAATCTTACAGAATAGAATACTAAAAGTAATGTTGAAAAAATACATTCCACTCTACGAGAGTTTCGTATCAAGAAGCCGGGGTGTTCAATATGCGTGAGAAATTTTGTGAAGTCGCGAACACTGTCTAAATGAGCACCTGCTACAACCGTTGAGGCGTAACCGCAACACAAGGCGGACTAATGAAGGGGAGGTTTCACTACCATGGTTCGCGACAAGCGTAGGTCGAAGATGTTTTGAATACACAGCAGCGAGATTATTTAATACAATGTCCACTAACTTTAAATGGACTATAAGAGAAACGAATACCACGAGCGAATGACAATAGTACACAATGCAGTTGGGGAAATGGATACCGAACCAGTTTCTCAGATAGTAGAATCTGCATGATAGGCGGCATTAAAAAGGCGTTATATAGGTTAAGTCTAGATTGTAAGTAGGGGATGATTGCCCAACTTTACTTTATTTTTTATTTTTGTTTAAGATAAGTTACCTGCCAAAAATAAGTGGAGTATATTATTTATGTCATGTAGGGGAGACCGGGGATGAAAGTAACAAAAATCGTTTTTTATTTTTTGACCGACAATTCCGAGAATTTTACGCTTGGGCATCTAATTCCATGTCAATAACGTACTCTTAGGTATTTACTTAAAAATGTTCAAGCAGGAAATAGCACGGAGTTAATAACACCGTTCATTTAAACGCAGACAGCGTTTATGCAACTATAGCGTTTATGCAACTATAGCGTTTATGCAACTAGCAACTATAGCGTTTATGCAACTATAGCGTTTATGCAACTATAGCGTTTATGCAACTATAGCGTTTATGCAACTATAGCGTTTATGCAACTATAGCGTTGCGAGGAGGGGGGTATGATATACATGTCAAGTTGCTTCTATGTATTCTGAAGTGCATGTATGAAATCCATGGTGCCATCTCTACACCTCAACCCCTCAATAAATTACAAATTACAAATTAAATTACTGAGGTAATGTTGAATCTTTCGCCTCCAAAGACAATTGAAGTCGATATCCTCCGGTAGTACCAGTGCACCAAAGACCCATCGCGCATCCGGACTTTCGCGAGAGTTTAGAAACCGAGCGAGAGAGACTGGAGGAAGTGACAAGGGATGGCGGTTTCGGCGTGTCGCCGTCGTGTAATTCCTCGTGGAACAGGCCCATAGCAGGTATTACGATAGATTTCTTGAGAGGGGGGGGGGGTAAAGGCCCGAGAGCGCGGCGCGCGCTCGCCTCCTCGTTGTAATCTCTCGCGACTAAGTAATGAATGCCGCTCTGATAAAGTCCGACCCACCCTCTCTCGCAATCTCGAGCTTTCTTGCTCGGTCTCCCTCGCTCCCGTTAACGTGTGTACCAATAGCTTTTAGTATTGTCTGGAATGGATCCTCTCGCTCCCTCTTCGCCCCCTCGGTATCTCCATGGCTTCGGCGTTCTCCCGTTCCCGCGTTCCCTCTTGGCGCAGTTTTCGTGTCCTCCCGAACCCCGCCAGCCCACGGCACGCCGACCAAATTATATACAACTAAATGATGGATGACTTTCCTAAGCCCGAACTACCGGTGTAACCGAGCACGAGGGAAGCTCCGGCAAACGCACCGCCACACACTGGGCGTACATCGTTAACGCACATACTCGTTACTCGCTGACAACTCGCCGCGGTGATTACGGGGGCCAAAGTGAAACACGGAAATTCTGTTGCATGCGGATTTGGGATATTTCACTAATTAATTTATTCGGTTGGGAATTTTTCACGCACAAGTCGGAGGCCCGGTTGGTATCGAAAACTGTAATTATCTTGTTTTTTTTTAGGGTGATGTTACGTTCCAACACGTGAGAATGTAAGTGAGAGCGCAACACGATCGGTTTCTCATTTTGGATGAAGGCAGGGCTTTACACCGGGGATGGAAACCTCGTCTATTTACACTAGAGTTTTGTGGTTTTATGGCCGATCGTTGTATACGATATGCTCAGCGTGGATATTAGAGTTAGTTAGTCGCAGTCAAATGTTTATTTAGCGAGGAATAAAATGGTTTGAAATACTCCCATTTATTTGCACACGATATTTAGATGTTGATACAACTAGTTTTACATGTAACACACTTGTAACTCGAGATTATGTTGGTTCGGCGCTCCCAGTATCTCTGTATCAGTGAGTATCTGTAAGTATCTATGAATATCCGTGGGTATCTGTGAGTATCTGCGAGAATCTGTGAGTGTCCATGAGTATCTGTGTGAGTATCTGTGAGTATCGGAGAGTATCAATGAATATCCGTGTAATTATCTGTGAGTATCGATGAATATCCGTGTAAGCATCTGTGAGTATCGATGAGAATATCCGTGTAAGTATCTGTGAGTATCGACGAATATCCGTGTACGTATATGTGAGTATCGACGAATATCCGTGTGAGTATCGATGAATATCCGTGTAAGTATCTGTGAGTGTCCATGAGTATCCGTGTGAGTGTCCATGAGTATTCGTGTGAGTATCGGAGAGTACCGATGAACATCCGTGTAAGTATCTGTGAGTATCGATGAATATCCGTGTGTAAGTATCTGTGAGTATCGATGAATATCCGTGTAAGTATCTGTGAGTACCGATGAATATCCGTGTAAGTATCTGTGAGTATCGATGAATATCCGTGTAAGTATCTGTGAGTATCGATGAATATCCGTGTAAGTATCTGTGAATATCGATGAATATCCGTGTAATTATCTGTGAGTATCGACGAATATAGGTGTGAGTATCGATGAATATCCGTATAAGTATCTGCGAGTATCTGTGAGTGTGCAATCGACCGGATCTTTATCATTATGTAAGCAAAAACGTAAATCTAGAGTAAAATACTCTCATTTTCCCAAGCGTGACATTTCCAACATTTACGTTGACTACAGTCTCCCGTGGTTGACGTTGGGTGGCTCGTGCCGGCAAATCGATTTATAAAATACCACATATATATAATAAGGTTATAATCCTGGCTTGACAATTATAATATGATAATTATGACTTAAAATATGAATATGTCACAGTGATACCCACTTCCGGTTGAAAGCAAATTGCATCACCCGAACATCGACTCAGATTCACGCAAGAATTCGTTTCTGACCGTCGAAGATCAGCGCAGTTGAAAAAACGAATTACAGTTTCTATTACCGATCGAGGCGTTTTACCTGCTCTCGAGCAGAATCGGGGCAATTATTGGTACTTCGAGAGAATATCGTACTTCATTCATTAACTCAACTCTATCATTTTCGCTCCAATTTTTTTTTTTTTTTTTTTTTTTTTTCAGTCTTTGCATTGCAGAATGGGCAAACCACTGCCGCGTGACGAAACACTGTGCACGCTGCTCTATATTCAGCAATGAACTTTCCCCCTTCGATCAGTTCTAAAAATATCCTCGACCCCCTGTCGTTCGCTCAGCTTGAGCCTTCACGCATCGATATTTAAAATCTCCTCCGAGCAGCGTCAATGCGTCGCAAGCCAACAGGTCGAGTACACACCGTACGGTGCGGTGTTGTATGTCAAAGAGACTGACGTCGAAGCGAGCAAAAGAAATCATGGGAATGAGAAACTGTAAAAAAAAAAAAAAAAAAAAAAATGGAAGAAACAAAAATTAACACATCACAGCTCAAGCTCGAATGTCCCGACGTAAGAAGCTGAAAACTTTGGTCCCACGTGACACGACGAAACATTCATGTTACATATATCCGTTCCTCCGTTATTATACCTGGCGTTGGGATTGAGATCAAAGGAATATGGCAAGGTTGGAGCTGATCTCCGGATTCGAGCTCCGGTTCAAAGTCCCCAGCGATCATCTCCGACTCTTCCCGTCCATCCCTCGCGACATCTCTTCAAGCCTCGGTCGTAATTTCTGAGAGAATAAAACATAACCATATATGAACGAGATATACAAGAACATTTCTGCTCTTCCTCTTGCCTGCGGGAGATTTTACCAGAGATTTTTTTTAAGGTGATGTGAAACACCCCGCCCAGCGACCCGGCGCGGTCGGTTCGCAACAAATCGTCTTCCTTATTTTCTTCAATGTTGTTCATATTTTGGACAAACACGAATTAGGTTTTCGTAGGCTGTGGACGTACACTGGGAAAAAAGATAGTATTTCCTACTATAACGAATAGTTATGTGTAGGAATAATTATGTGCAGGAATAGTTATGTATAGAAATAATTATGTGCAGGAATAGTTATGTGTAGGAATAGTTATGTGTAGGAATAGTTATGTGTAGGAATAGTCATGTGTAGGAATAGTTATGTGTCGGAATAGTTATGTGTAGGAATAATTATGTGTAGGAATAGTTATGTGTACGAATAGTTATGTGTAGGAATAGTTACGGGTAGGAATAGTTATGTGCAGGAATAGTTATGTGCAGGAATAGTTATGTGCAGGAATAGTTATGCGTAGGAATAGTTATGTATAGGAATAGTTATGTGTAGGAATAGTTATGTGTAGGAATAGTTATGTGTAGGCATAGTTATGTGTAGGAATAGTTATGTGTAGGAAAGTTATGTGTATTAATAGTTATGTGTAGGAATAGCTATGTGCAGGAATAGCTATGTGTAGGAATAGTTATGTGTAGGAATAGTTATGTGCAGGAATAGTTACGTGTAGGAATAGTTATGTGCAGAAATAGTTCCGCATACGAATTGTTACGTATGTGTAATTACGTACGTATGACTTACGAGCGGGGTAACTCACATGCTTTGATAAACCCGCTATAAAGACACCGCCCTGCATGTTTTTTTTCCTCACTGACAAAAAATGTGTAAAGATGAACAGTGTTGCAGAATCGTACGTAGGAGGAGAGAAGCGCGGGGGACAGAAAGAGAATCGGATAAGACCTCCGTATTTCTCGCTAGCCGAAAATCCAGTCGACTTTCGTAATCTCTTTTTATTGCCTTTAACGGGCTGTGACTTCGGAGTCGCGTGTCTCGCAACCTAAACACGTACTGCCCTCCGGTGGCTGCAATTGCACGCGTTTACCTCTCGCTTTTATTTATTTTCATCTTCGTTTCTTTTTTTTTTACTCTTTTACTCCCTTCGATTCATCGATCCTGTCGTTACTCTCCGGCGGTCTTTCGCCATCCGACGAGTCATCTGCGTTGCACGTGTCACCGTTTGCGACTTTCTTTCTCCGATTCTGTCGCGAAAGATCCTGGCCAAAATTCGTGACAAGTACTTTGAAATTACGAAAAAAAATTGCCTTCATTTTTTTTTTTTTAGGGTATTCGACACCCAGATTTCAGTAGCTGTTCATACAAAGTTTTTTTGACAATGCTAAAAGTTTGCCCAGTAAACCTTAGAACCAAGTATACATTACCCAGCCGAACTAGACGCGCAATCGTCGAATTCGACGCAATGTTTATCACACTGTAAAAAATGTTGTTCGAAAATTAATGTACAGTATTGGAAGCTTTTTTACATAAACCGTTTCTGTAATTTTAAAGGCATGTGCGTTGCAACTTTACAGTAAAATTTGTGTTTTTCATTAACATTTTTGTAAATTTCATGCAAAAGATTTGTAATTTTAATAATTGGTATCTTTATTTTACAAGCAAAGTACATTAATGTTTAATTAATATGAGCAATTTTAGCAAATTTCAAGTTCCAGTACATTAAATTTAATTTTACAGTGCACATATGTGTTCTCGTAAGAGAGCAGTTCTGCCGCATTTTTAAGGACTCGTTGCCGGTTAAGACGAATGCGATTGTACGTACAGTCGTATTCGTTTGTTGCCGATCGATTGTTAAATAATAAAATCGGAGATGGGAATTCTACGAGCCGGAACACAGGGGGCAAAACGGACCGGTGTCCTCCGCTCGAGATGATACGGTTTTTTGCACGTCCCGCGAAAAATTGGTAAAAGCGGACCGTTTTGCCCCACTCTCGTCTAATACTGGAAGGATAAAGGTCGTAATCTCCGCTTTGAGCGGTAAAATTTTAGGGCGGATGAGAGTAGCAAGAACGACGGAGGTGGAGGAGGTTTAAGAAGAGGAAATCCAAACTTTTTCCATATTCAACGAGGGAGCGAATCTCGCACCAGACTGCAACGGGTTCGATATATTTGCATCTTTTTCATACCATCTTCAACTTCGAATTACACAATTTCACGATGACTGCCACTCGTTCGCGGTCGGAAAAGTTTCTCCATCTCTTGTTCTTTCGCCAGTTATTTTTATTTCTTTTTTTTCTTGTATTTCTGGGCAAACGCGAAGTAAAAGTCTCCTCTTCGATTCTGCATTCGCGATAACTTTACGAAGACATCCAAAATAATTCCAAACGCTATTTTTTTTGTACTTTTAAGGATAGAAATCCAAGCTTCGATTGCTTAACATTTTCTGTCTAACATTTCAACTGCAAATAGGATTTTTTTATTAATTTTTTTTCTCAAATGGGCGAAATACAAATTTTAAATGAAAGAGAACAGCTACTGCTCCACTTTCGTAATTTTCACTGTACGCAATAGAGAGC